>JBBPBX010064684.1:0-12089 GCA_038048925.1 Garcialebias charrua | reverse complement strand
TTCAATAAGACAGTGAAAACTAAACAGACCATTAAGACAAGAAATAAAAACAGACGGGTTCAAGTACCT
Source organism: Garcialebias charrua (assembly GCA_038048925.1). Classification (NCBI taxonomy): domain Eukaryota; kingdom Metazoa; phylum Chordata; class Actinopteri; order Cyprinodontiformes; family Rivulidae; genus Garcialebias; species Garcialebias charrua. The sequence goes on along the minus strand of JBBPBX010064684.1, from coordinate 12,020 downwards.
TCAAAACAGCTTTGACTCAAACCATAAAGAAACACGTCTGAGCAGAGAGAGTGTGTGTTCTGAAGATATATCTGGGCCATGTGCTGGATCGACCCTGTTCTAAGGTTTTAATCAGAACAATGAATGCAGCAGTGAGCTGAGGTCGAACAGAACCGACCCAAATCCAAGTCTTTACTTTTGTTTGAAAAAAATGTAGAAGAGTTTTTGATGGAATAAAACAGTTTTCTATGAGCTCCAATCTGCTCTGTAACACACACACGCACGCACGCACACACACACACAGCAGCAACACACCCTTCAGGTGTGAGAGGTACCTCTTCACAGAACTGAAAGGTTCTGTCGATATCTCCAGTTTTCTCTTTCAAAGGTTTGAGTCTGGCCCAGGTTCGGTAGAACTCTGCTCCTCATAATGTTCCAAGGTTCTGTTAGTCCAGATTTCTTTAGTCAGTCTTGTTCAGACCATCCTCAGAACTCCACGACAGCAAAGACAGAACCTAAGAGGAACTCTAGCTTCAGATCCGGACAGCGTCACAGGTCCGTGACTTTGTTCTCCACAGCAGCAGCGATCTGCTGCAGTCGGTACCCAAGCTGCATCTTCTGGGCCGTGCTGTCCTCTTCCAGAGCTGTGATAATCTGCAGCCACAAGAACACACAGAACTCAAACACACAGAAGCAACAAACAAAAATCCTGCAGAACCATCAGCTGGGACCGGTTGAGCTGAGTGTAATAAACCCATCTGAGTGGGTCAGCTAACAGTTTCTGGTCAGAACCTCAAACAAGCTGTTTGAGAGTTTGGGTCTTTGTAGGGCTGGGTGATATGGACCAAAATTTATATTTTAAGATAAATCATGATATACAATATTTCTCTCTCTTTTTTTTATTCCATAAAGTATTAACAAAAATATATAATCTGAGTCAAAGATGTCCCAGTTGTCACACAGGCATTTTTATTAACAAACAGCTGTAAATCTACAAAAGAAATGTTTTTAAAAAATTAACTATTTACTTATATTAAATAAAATTCCTCTTTAGCTGCACCACCTTCATGAGGTTAGTGTGAACTGCAGTTGCAGCTCTGACAGATTCAGCCTCCTTCCCTGAAACAAGCTATGGTACAGAACTCATTTAGCCGTGCTGTGCCTTATGAGGGGAACAGAGAGGTAGCTTGACATTAATAAAGCAGTGGCTGTAAGGATCTGTTTTTGGGTTTGAACCCAAAAAGGCAAGGAGGACTCAGACAAGATAGCCGCGCTCGAACCAGCAGCAGCTTCACCGGCTCCCGGTACATTCCCAGTTTTTAGTCATTTTGATAGTGATCTGTACCTGACTCTGCACAATGTATGTGTGTGGATTATAGCCGCACTGAACTTATGAGAATTGGAGCGGATTTGCCACGGGATATAGCTGAAATCAGCGGCAAAATCAAATCTACGCTTGGCAGAATGCAGCTCTTAAAGTCATCCACCTGGAAGCTGCGGCGGGGGCGTTCCTGCGAGCAGAAAAGAAAGCGTTGCTCCCGGCTTCAGAGGAGGGGTTGCCGGGCGGGGGTTATGGTGAGGCTGCGTGCTAACGCTAAAACCGGGAGACCCCTGATGCCGTCTCTTTTTCTGTCTAACGTCCGCTCGTTGGACAACAAGATGGATTTGCTTCGTCTGAGAGCGAGCGCGTCAGAAGAGATGTTAAAGTGCTCAGTGCTTTGCCTCACGGAGACGTGGATTTTAAAGGAAACGCCGGACTCAGCGTTTCAGCTGGATGACAGACTCTTCTTCAGAGCGGACCGCTGCAGCTAGCTAACGGGAAAAACACGAGGAGGAGGGGTGTGCATTTATGTGAGTAAGAGTTGATGCACAAACTGTACTGTTATAAAGCGTTCTTGCTCCGTGGCTGTTGAGCAAATAACAGTGAAGTGTCAGCCATATTACCTCCCCCGTGACTTCTCTGTGATTATTATCACAGTTATTTACATTCCACCTGAAGCTAATGCAAATGACGCCCTACAGGAAATTCATGATCTAATCAGCTCTCTGCAGAGTGAAAACCCTAAAGCACTATGCATTGTAACCGGTGACTTCAACCAAGTGAATTTAAAAGACTGTCTCCCAAACTTCAACCAACATATTACTATAGCAACACATGAAAACAACACCCTGGATCATGTTTACACAAATGTAAAGGATGCATACAAAGCAAAACCCCGCCCCTACCTAGGATCTTCTGATCACATATTCATTCTAATGGTTCCATGTGGAGCATGTGGAGAGGCATTAAGTGCATAACAGATTATAAAGGAAGGAGTGAACAATACCCCAAAGATCCATCTCTGCCTGATGCCCTCAACAAGTTTTATGCACGCTTACCCAAACAGACCACCCAACATCAGACTCACCTCACCACCAGATGAAGAGCGTCTCAGCGTGATCACAGCAGAAGTGTGGAGTAGTCTCAGGAGGATCAACCCTCACAAAGCAACCTGACTGGACAACATTCCTGGGAAAGTGCTAAAAGAATGTGCTGACCAGCTCTGCGATGTGCTGGCTGACATCTTTAACACCTCACTTGCCCTGGAGACAGTTCCCACTTGCCTGAAGACCGCCACCATCATCCCAGTCCCAAAAAGCTCCACAGTGACTGGTCTGAATGACTATCGGCCAGTGGCCCTCACCCAGATAGTCGTGAAATGCTTTGAAAAACTGGTTATGACCCACATAAAAACATCCATCAACATCAACGAGGACCCTCATCAGTATGCATACCGTGAGAACCGATCAACAGAGGATGCCATCTCCTCTGTGGTCCACACTGCTCTCACCCACCTGGAACAGAAGGACTCATACGGCCGTATGCTCTTTGTTGACTTCACATCTGCCTTCAACACCATGATCCCCCAAACTCTGATGGACAAACTATTCACACTAGGACTACGCCCCTCCATTTCTAACTGGGTCCTAGACGTTTTAGAAAACAGATCTGTCAGTGAGGATCCACAACTTCTCCTCCTCCATCATAACCCTCAGCACTGGCTCTCCTCAAGGATGTGTGTTGAGCCCTCTTCTGTTCACTCTGCTCACATATGATTGTACAGCCACCCATCCAGGCTGTCACATTGTAAAGTTTGCAGATGATACAGCTGTGGTGGGATGCATCACAAACAATGATGAGTCCAGCTACAGGCAGGAGGTGGAACACCTGGAGAGCTGGTGCAAAGAGAATAATCTTCACATCAATGTGAAGAAGACAAAGGAGATGATTGTGGACTTCAGAAGGAACAAACACACCCACACCCCACTGAACATAAGAGGATCTGCAGTGGAAGTGGTCTCCAGCTACAAATACTTGGGTGTACACATGAACGATAACCTCAGCTGGACCAACAACACCACCAGCCTGATCAAGAAAGGTCATCAGAGACTCTACTTCCTCAGACGGCTGAGACGAGCTGGTCTGAGTAGCTCAGTCCTCACCTCCTTCTACAGGTGTGCAGTGGAGAGCATCCTGTGCTCCAGCATCAACGTGTGGCATGGAGGCTGCACAGTTGCAGAAAGAAAAGCTCTGCAGAGAGTGGTGAAGGCTGCACAGAAGTCTGTTGGAGTCAGTCTCCCCACCATCACAGACATTTTGCAGCATGGTGGCACAACTGGTAGAGCTGCTGCCTCTCAGCGAGCAGGTCCCCGGTTCAAATCCCGGTCCGGGGGCCTTTCTGGGTGGAGTTTGCATGTTCTCTTCGTGCATGCGTGCGTTTTCTCCGGGTGCTCCGGTTTCCTCCCACAGTCCAAAAACATGCATGTTAGGCTGATTGGTAACTCTAAAATTGACCCTGGGTGTGAGTGAGACAGGTCCCTCTTGTAAATGAGTCCCCGTGACTCAACGAGTTAGCTTGTATAAATAAAGGTTGAATGAATGAATGAATGAATCTACACCTCCAGATGCAGGAAGGGGGCCACCTGCATCATGAAGGACCCCACTCACCCAGCACACACACTCTTTGCCCCACTCCCCTCAGGACGGAGGTTGAGGAGCATCAAATGTAGAACCACTAGACTGAGGAACAGCTTCTACCCTGAGGCTGTTAGACTCATGAATAAATAAATAATCAGAATAAACACTGCAAAATATCACATCATGCTGCTGCTGATCTGTTTCTTGTTGCTGTGTTCATTCGTGCCCATCTGCTCATAATGACTCATGTTCGTGCTGCTGTTTGGAATGTTTTTCTATTACATTAGTGCTTAGTGTATTGTTAGCTGATGTTTTTCTTAGTCATATCTTAGATGTTATTACTGTTCTTCCCTTACATTTTGTTGTTGAATGTAACTGGGACCCTGTGTACATAATCTCGTTTCATCACATGTACCACATGCAGTGCAAATGACAATAAAGATTATCTGACTCTGACAACTCAGTTAAAGAGCAAAGAAAAGTTTTTATGAAAAAGTAAACAAAAGTACTAATGTGGCAGCAAAATCTTACAGGAAAAATGCAAGGTCATGAAGGGAGACAAAAACCAGGACTGGGCGCAGGACATGAAACAGGAGCCAGGAGTCTTCATGAAGAAATGAGCAGATACAGACAAAATGCTGTTGAAGATTCTCAGTCATCCAGGACATGATAAAATCAGAACAAGCGCTCAATACAAAAACAATGTAATAAAGTCCAGTTGTTTTTGTATTGAGAGCTTGTTCTGATACAGACAAAAGAACACACTGACTTAAATACACCAACACTGACGAGACAAATGAAAGACAGCTGAGAGGACAACAGGTGAAGAAACCTGGAACTTAATGAGGGACTAGTAACTTAAACCAAGGCAAAACACTAGGAAGAGGAAAAAGGAACCAAGAGAAGGATAAACACAAAAATTACAGACAAGAGGACAGATTATGACAGAACAGGAAAGGAAATAAAAACAAGATAAACACAAAGAAAACAGACCAAAATGGCAGACTATGACAGTAGTAGTAGTAGTAGTAGTAGTAGTAAACTGTATTGTCAGTCAAACCATGCAATAGTACATTACACAGAAGACTGAAATTGCAATTCTCCAAAGCTCCAATGTGCAGTATTAAAAAACAACATTAACACACAACTAAGCATAAAACCTGAAGCATGAGCTAAGTATAAAACACCACCTAAAAGCTAATAAATATCAACAATCAACACAACATAAAATCAAGTAGTGGGGAAGGTGCAACATGACAGAGTATAAAGTAATAACAAGAATATAGATACTTAAGCTGGTTATGCTCTTGTGCAAGAATATTTTTTTGCATATGTACATGAAAAGTATTTTGCTGACATTGAGTCTGCTGTTCCCACAGTTAACTAGTGTTTTATGTGTGGTGGGAAAATTGTCTTGAACTTTGCATGTGTGAATTAAGCAATCTGATAGCCTGTGGGAAGAAGCTGTTACTGAGTCTGGTAGTCCTGCAGTGCATACTGCTGTAGCGCTTGCCATAAGGTAGAAGGGTAAACAGACCGTGTGAAGGTTATGTATGGTCCTTGATGATATTGGTGGCTCTCGTGTGGCAGTGGGATGGGTATAAGTTCTGGATAGATGGTTGGGCTGATCTGATGATCTTTTCTGCTGTTTCCACCACTCTCTGAAGGGCCTTCCGTTCAGCAACAGAGCAGTGAACTGAGAGACTGTTGGTAAGGATGCTTTCAATTGCACCCCTAAAGAAGGTGGTGAGTGCTGAAGTGGGGGGATTAGCTCTCCTCATCCTACGCAGGAAGTGGAGGCCTTGCTGTGCTTTCTTGACAAGGGAGGTGGTATTGATAGTCCATGTCAGGTCATCAGTGATATACACCCCCATAAACATGGTGCTTTTCACTGATTCCACAGCACTGCCATTGATAATGAGGGGTGTAAGTGGCTTGTGATTTTTCCTAAAGTCCACAATCATTTCCTTTGTTTTGTTGACATTAAGGTGTAGATTGTTAATACCACACCAGTTAATGAGTTGGTGTACCTCCTGTCTGTAGGCTGAGTCATCGTCATTGCTGATGAAGCCCACCACTGTTGTGTCATCAGCAAACTTGATGATGTGGTTCGAGATGTGTCTTGTACAGCAGTCATGAGTCATCAGTGTGAACAGCAGAGAACTCAGCACATGTCCCTGGGGGACCCCGTTGTTCACGATAGTGGTTAGTGAGGAGTTTTTGCCAACTCTTACGGATTGTGGTCTGTTGGTGAGAAAATCTAGTAACCAGTTGCAAAGCTGGGTACTGATGCCCATGGTAATGTTTGTTTACCAGGTGTTGTGGGATGACAGTGTTAAAGGCGGAGCTGAAGTTGATGAATAGCATCCACACACAGCTGTTTCTGTTCTCCAGATGAGTCCGGCTGAGGTGAAGGGCTGTTGTTATGGCATCATCAGTGGAACACTTGGGACAATACGCAAACTGGAGAGGATATGAGCTGATAGTCGTTCAGTGTTGTAATGCCGGGTTCACACCGAACGCGTCTTCAGCATCAAAAACGCTCCTGACGCACCCTCTTGGCTGCTTGTCACCAGAATCTGTTCACACTGAAGACGGGTCTGATGACGCGCAGTGGGAGGAGGTCTGGCTCCTTTTCCGGTCGGGTTTGTTTTGAGCAGATGAAATCAGCTGTACGTGAGCCTCGTTACTACTTGAGTGGGTTTTCTATGAGCCGAACTGCAGCTCCGAAAGTCTTTGTTGAGATTAAAACGTTTTTTTTTTATGTTTGGGGTGATCGTACGCTCGAGCGGACAGCGGCAACTGTAAAAATGCCAAGTTTCTTACCGGAGGCTGGTTTCTTCATGGAGGCTCGTTGGGGTAAGTTTAAAAAGTCCAAAAAAAGTCCCGTCGTCGTTGCGTCATCACATAGCAGAGTCACCCGATTGGTTGCTGCGACGCGTCGAGCAGACAAAGTTCAAATATTTGAACTCCGGCAGCCGCTGCTCTGGACGCTCCGTGTGCGCGGAAAAGAACTGCTGCACGCTGCTTGAAATGCTCAAAACGCGCCGCGTCACGCTTCGCTGCCCCTCGTTGCTCGTCTACATAAACTTTCAATGTAAACCGGCTGCTTCCGCTGCCTGAAACGCGTTCGGTGTGAACCCGGCATAACTGGGGACTTCCTAGGTAGTGGTATGATGGTAGTAGCTTTGAAGCATTCGGGTATGATGGCTTGACTCAGGGAGATGTTAAAGATGTCTGTGAGAACATCTGTAAGTGAGTCAGCACAGTCTCTAAGCACACGCCAAGGTACATTATCAGGACCAGTGGCCTTCCTGGGCTTCACCTTTTGAAGGGTCCTCATTACTTCAGCAGAGTCCATTTGAAGTGTTGCATTGACCGAGCAGTTTGTGACTTTTGTTGGAGTGGTAGTGTTGCTTTCTTTAAAGCGGCTGAAGAAGGTGTTGAGTGTATTTAGGAAGTCTGTGCCGTCCTCACACGGTAGAGGTGCAGGCCTGTAACCTGTTACTGATTTGATGCCTTGCCATAGGCATCTGGAGTCTTTTGTGCCAATGAAGTGTAATTCGATTTTCTGTCCATAAGCACGCATGGCTGTTTCACACCCCGGTTCAAGTTGGCCCTAGCAGTTCTGAGAGCTTCTTTGTCTCCAGACCTGAAAGCAGTATTCTGTGCTTTCAGGAGCTCACATACCTCTCTGGTGAACCAAGGTTTTACATTTGCCATCGTAGTGATACATTTTGTGACGGTCACATCTTCCATGCATTTGGATATGTACCCCATCACAGACTCAGTGTACAGGTAGTCCCCGACTTACGAGCGCTCTTACTTACGAGGTCCCGGACTTACGAATATGCATCTCATTAAAAAAATAATAATAATAATAATTTTTATAAATGAATACATGTACAGTACTGTACAGTCACCAAGCACTTAGCCTATCCTAACACAGTTTTTAAAGATGAAGGAGTGAGTTGAATTGTCTCCCTTTCACATAAAGTGAAAGTAGCTCCCTTTATGTGAATGGAGCCTGCTGGGGAGGAGGGAGACAATTCAACTGACTCCTTAACTGTGTTAGGATAGGCTAAGTGCTTGGTGACTGTACAGTACTGTACATTTATCTATTTATAAATAAATAAATAAAAATACTGTATATACTGTATATTTTTAATAAATAGATAAATGTACAGTACTGTACAGTCAACAAGCACTTAGCCTATCCTAACACAGTTTTTAAAGATGAAGGAGTGAGTTGAATTGTCTCCCTCCTCCCTGCAGGCTCCATTCCCATAAAGGGAGCTAGCTCCATTCCCATAAAGGGAGCTCACATAAAGGGAGCTAGCTCCCTTTATGTGAAAGGGAGACAATTCAACTCACTCCATCTTTAAAAACTGTGTTAGGATAGGCTAAGTGCTTGGTAACTGTACAGTACTGTACATGCATTCATTTATTTAAATTATTATAATTTTTTTTGTGATCCTACTTACGAATTTTTGACATACGAGTGCCCCCTAGGGACGGAACTCGCTCGTAAGTTGGGGACTACCTGTATTCCATTATGTTCACATGTTGGTTGGAGGTGGCAGCCTCCCTAAAAACAGTCCAGTGTGCGCAGTCCAAACAGTCTTAGAGTGCCGAGGTAGCCCCCTCTGACCAAATTCTGATCTGCTTTACAGATGGTTTGCTCCTCATTAGCAGTGGCCTGTAAGCTGGAATTAGCAAAACAGAAAGATGATCCGACTTTCCCAGATGAGGATGGTGAACAGCTCTGTATGCCTGTTTGATGCTTGTGTAGACCTGGTCGAGAATGTTCTCTCCCCTAGTTGCAAAATCCACATATTTGTAATAATGTGGGAGCACTGTCTTCAATTTGGCCTGATTGAAATCACCCGCAATTATTTAGGCACAGTCCGGATTAGAGTCTTGCATTGAGCTCACAGACTGATACAGTTCTGACAGCGCCTTTTTTGTGTTTGCACTGGGCGGTATATACACAACTGTGATATTAATGGCTGAAAATTCTTTGGGCAAGTATACCGGACGACATTTGATTGATAGAAATTCTATGTCCTCAGAACCGTGACTTGAAATAACTTTGCAGTTAGTACACCAGTTGTTATTGATGACGATGACGTTTGAAAGGTAGGAGTTTCGTAGTACGAGTAGTAGGTTTCTGTTGTACACTCTTCTCGTATAAGACTGAGATGGTTCAGACGACACATTTAGCAACATTTTAACATGAAACACACATCACTATCGGGAGTTGGAGCAGCCGCTGCCTTGCAGGGCGCCATCAAGGAATGGCTCCTGACGTCCCAAAGACCAGACACAAGAAACAGACTGGGTGGGAAACACCAGGATGGAGGGCAACAAGATAACACAATAATCAAATACCGACAGGATCAGACCTGGGAAAAACTAAATACAAGCAGACGACAAGGTGACCGTCGTGCTCAGTGGCAAAAGTTTAGGCAGACGGCCAAGATATTATCCAGAGCAGGGCCACAGTTCAAGTGGATGGCCAGGAGGCCATCCAGCATGTGGCAACAGTTCAGGTGGGCGGCTGGAAGGTCGTCCATAGCCCCTTAGGATCCATGGCATAAGAGATGTAAAGGCCAACGGGGAGACATTGGTGACAGGTGAACTAGAATGGGAGCCAAAGGTGATCGATACAGAGATAGTCAGTGATGAGGAACCGGTGGAGATGAATGCTGCGACAGACAGAACCAATTATGATAGGGGCGGCTGGAGCTGGTGAGTTAGCCAAGGGGTCTGCAGCTGTAGAAAGGACCAGTAGATCTGACGCAAGTGATAGGGCCAGTTGATATGCAGCTGTCATGGAGGCCTGGGGAGCTGTAACCACTTAGAAACACATGGCCACTCTTGGAGGCGTGGCCACTATTGGGGATGTGGAACACTCTGGAGGTGTAGTGGAACCCACCGGGAGACATGAAGGTGGTCTGTCACCAAGTCTCTGCCGCTTTGTTGGCTGGGACTGGCCCTCAGAAGATTCAGCCTCACTGGACTGAACAGGCAACACCAGAGGCAGAGAAGGAGGTGAGGGTGACGTCGGAGATGATTGGTCTATAGCTGGCGAGGAGGTTGTGGGATCTGCAGCCGACATGGTTTTTGTGGGGTCTGCAGCCGATGTGGGGCTCATGGAGGTGGCAGATGGCCTGGTACCCTCTGCCGGAGACATGGGACCCTCTGAAGGCATGGGTCTCTCTGAAGGCATGGGACCTCTAGGTGGCTCAAAGATGCCGAAAGGCTGAGAGACAACATGGCAGACCCCTCACGACATACTGGAAGATAAGCATTGTGGCTGACCCTCACTGAGACACTGGTGGGTGGGGCGTCGTGGCCAACCCCCACTGAGGCACAGGAAAGTGGATTCAGTTGCTTTGTGGTCAGCTGGGTTGCACTTAGCTGCTTCTTGGTCGGCTGAGGTGATACAGGAGAAACAGGAAGCTCAGTGGGTTGGTGCTGAGTATGCCGTTGACCCCTTTTACAGCGGCGGTGTGAGCTTGGACCAGGGGGGAACCAGAACTCCTCGTCCTCATCTGGTTCCTCCTCCAAAGGCTCCTCAAGAAACCACTGAGGTGGGTTGGAGGTAACAGGCTTTATAGCCAGGCGGGTTCCCCTGAAATGAGTCTCTCGCCTCTCCATGTCAGGAACACAAAAATTGTTGTCATCATCCTGCTGGGTTCAGTTTGATCTGGTCATTCTGTAAAGATCTGGTATTGGTTATGAACCCAAAAATGCAGGGAGGACTCAGACAACTCAGGTAAAGAGCAAAGAAAAAGTATTTAATGAAAAAGTAAACTAAAGTGCTAAAGTGGGAGCCAAAACGTACATAAAAAATACATAGTCATGAATGGAGACAAAAACCAGGACTGGGCGCAGGACATAAAACAGGAGCCAGGAGTCTTCATGAGGAAATTAACAGATACCAGACAAATGGTAAATGTTAAATGGACTGTACTTATATACAGTAGCACCTTTCTCTCTTATGAAGACACTCAAAGGATTTTACACTACAATCTGTGTCCTCATTTATCCATTCCTACAGCACTCTACTAGATTTCTACAAAGCTAATTGAACAAATCATTCTAAAGAGATTAATCAGTGCTTTTTTCAAATTCATACACTTATGGGACACACAACAGAGGAAACAAGGGCTTCAGTGTCTTGCCCAGGGACATTTCAGCATGTGACTGCTGGTGGATTTGAACCCCCAACTCTTGCAATGGAGGACGACTGCTCTAACCACTCAGCTACAGCCGCCTGACAACAGAACACACTGACTTAAATACACCAACACTGATGAGGCAAACGACAAACAGCTGGGAGGACAACAGGTGAAGAAACCTGGAACTTAATGAGGGACCAGTAACTTTGACAGACCACATGGTGGAGGCAAAACACTAGAAAGAGGGAAAAGGAACCAAGAGAAGGATAAACACAATAATAGACAAGAGGACAGATTATGGTAAATGGACTGTACTTATATAGCATGGCTTTCTATCTTATCAATATACACAAAGCGCTTTACACTACAATCTGTGTCCTCATTTACCCATTCATACTGCACTCTACTAGATCTCTACAAAGCTAATTGAACAAATCATTCTAAAGAGACTAATCAAAGACTAATCAGTGCTTTGAGATCACATTCATACACTGATGGGACACACATCTGAGGCATTGAGGGGTTCAGTGTCTTGCCCTGAGACACTTTGACATGTGGCTGCTGGTGGATTCGAACCCCCAGCTCTTGCACTGGAGGATGACTGCTCTAACCACTCAGCCACAGCCGCCCCAGAATAGAAAAGGAAATAAAGACAAGGTAAACACAAAGAAAAAGGACAAAAATGGCAGACGGCAGTGGCTTATCATATCGCTAAAGACATGGTCCCAGTCTCAGCTGTTGAACAAGATGGCTAAAGACAAAGGGGCAAACTAACGTACCGGTAGTCAAAGCTGAAGAGGATTATTATTTAATATGTGTAGATAGTTCATTTATATACATTTGTACATTTATTTTGTACAGTTATAGCTGTTTGTTAATAAATAAGCCTGTGTGAC
>JBBPBX010064683.1:0-20184 GCA_038048925.1 Garcialebias charrua | reverse complement strand
GTGGTGGCCGAGGGCGGGGACCCTGGCGGTCTGATCCTCGGCTACAGAAGCTGGCCATTGGGACATGGAATGTCACCTCTCTGGTGGGGAAGGAGCCTGAGCTAGTGTGTGAGGTTGAGAGGTTCCGGCTAGAAATAGTCGGACTCACCTCAACGCATGGCTCTGGCTCTGGAACCAGTTTCCTTGAGAGGGGTTGGACACTCTTCCACTCTGGAGTTGCCCCTGGTGAGAGGCGCCGAGCAGGAGTGGGCATACTTGTTGCCCCCCATCTTGGTGCCTGTACGTTGGGGTTCACCCCGGTGAACGAGAGGGTAGCCTCCCTTCGCCTACGTGTGGGGGGACGGGCTCTGACTGTTGTTTGTGCCTATGCGCCGAACGGCAGCGCAGATTACCCACCCTTTTTGGAGTCCTTGGAGGGGGTATTGGAGGGTGCGCCTCCTGGGGACTCCCTTGTTCTGCTGGGGGACTTCAACGCTCACGTGGGCAATGACAGTGAGACCTGGAGGGGTGTGGTTGGGAGGAACGGCCCCCCTGATCTGAACCCGAGTGGTGTTCTGTTGTTGGACTTCTGTGCTCGTCATGGATTGTCCATAACGAACACCATGTTCAGGCATAAGGGTGTCCATATGTGCTCTTGGCACCAGGACACCCTAGGTCGTAGTTCAATGATCGACTTTGTTGTCGTCTCATCTGATCTGCGGCCGCATGTCCTGGACACTCGGGTGAAGAGAGGGGCGGAGCTGTCAACTGACCACTACCTGGTGGTGAGTTGGCTCCGATGGTGGGGGAGGATGCCGGTCAGACCTGGCAGACCCAAACGTATTGTGAGGGTCTGCTGGGAACGTCTGGCAGAGTCTCCCGTAAGACGGAGCTTTAACTCCCACCTCCGGGAGAGCTTTGAACACGTTCCGAGGGAGGCGGGGGACATTGAGTCCGAGTGGGCCATGTTCCGCGCCTCTATTGTCGAGGCAGCTTATCGGAGTTGTGGCCGCAAGGTTGTTGGTGCCTGTCGTGGTGGCAACCCTCGAACCCGGTGGTGGACACCGGCGGTGAGGGATGCTGTCAAGCTGAAGAAGGAGTCCTATTGGGCCTTTTTGGCCTGTGGGACCCCGGAAGCAGCAGATAGGTACCGGCAGTCCAAGCGGCATGCGGCTCGGGTGGTTGCTGAGGCAAAAACTCGGGCGTGGGAGGAGTTCGGAGAGGCCATGGAGAATGACTTCCGTACGGCTTCGAGGCGATTCTGGTCCACCATCCGGCGTCTCAGGGGGGGAAAGCGGTACGCGACCAACACCATTTATGGTGGGGATGGCGTGCTGTTGACCTCAACTCGGGATGTTGTGAGTCGGTGGGCGGAATACTTCGAAGACCTCCTCAATCCTACTGGCACGTCTTCCACTGAGGAAGCGGAGCCTGGGGACTTTGGGTCGGGCTCTCCAATCTCTGGTGCTGAGGTCGCCGAGGTGGTTAAAAAGCTCCGCGGTGGCAGGGCTCCGGGGGTGGATGAGATTCGTCCTGAGTTCCTTAGGGCTCTGGATGTTGTGGGGTTGTGTTGGCTTACGCGACTCTGCAATATCGCGTGGACATCGGGGGCAGTTCCCTTGGATTGGCAGACTGGGGTGGTGGTTCCCCTATTCAAAAAGGGGGACCGTAGGGTGTGTTCCAACTATAGAGGGATCACACTCTTAAGCCTCCCTGGTAAGGTCTATTCAGGGGTTCTGGAGAGGAGGGTCCGTCGGATAGTCGAACCTCGGATTCAGGAGGAGCAGTGTGGTTTTCGTCCTGGTCGTGGAACACTAGACCAGCTCTACACCCTCAACAGGGTCCTGGAGGGTGCGTGGGAGTTTGCCCAACCAGTTTACATGTGCTTTGTAGACTTGGAAAAGGCATTCGACCGCGTCCCTCGGGGGGTTCTGTGGCGGGTACTCCGGGAGTATGGGGTACCAGGCCCATTGATATGGGCTGTTAGGTCCCTGTACGACCGGTGTCAGAGCTTGGTCCGCATTGCCGGCAGTAAGTCAGGCTCGTTTCCGGTGAGAGTTGGACTCCGCCAAGGTTGCCCTTTGTCACCGATTCTGTTCATAACTTTTATGGACAGAATTTCTAGGCGCAGCCAAGGTGTTGAGAGGATCCGTTTTGGTGGCCTTAGAATCGCTTCTCTGTTTTTTGCAGATGATGTGGTCCTATTGGCTTCATCAGCTCGTGATCTACAGCTTTCGCTGGAGCGGTTTGCAGCTGAATGTGATGCGGCCGGGATGAGGATCAGTTCCTCCAAATCCGAGGCCATGGTCTTGAGCCGGAAAAGGGTAGCATGCCCTCTCCGGGTCGGGGAGGAGGTCCTGCCCCAAGTGGAGGAGTTTAAGTATCTCGGGATCTTGTTCACGAATGAGGGAAAACTGGAGCGTGAGATCGATAGGCGGATAGGTGCAGCGTCCGCAGTGAAGCGGGCGCTGTACCGGTCTGTCGTGGTGAAGAGAGAGCTGAGTCAAAAGGCAAAGCTCTCAATTTACCGATCGATCTACGTTCCCACCCTCATCTATGGTCATGAGCTTTGGGTTATGACCGAAAGAACAAGATCTCGGATACAAGCGGCTGAAATGAGTTTTCTCCGCAGGGTGGCTGGACTCTCCCTTAGAGATAGGGTGAGAAGCTCAGTCATCCGGGAGGGACTCGGAGTAGAGCCGCTGCTTCTCCACATCGAGAGGAGCCAGTTGAGGTGGCTCGGGCATCTGGTTAGGATGCCTCCTGGACGCCTCCCTGGTGAGGTGTTCCGGGCATGTCCCACCGGGAGGAGACCCAGAGGAAGACCCAGGACACGCTGGAGGGACTATGTTTCTCGGCTGGCCTGGGAATGCCTTGGGATTCCCCCAGAGGAGCTGCTCCAAGTGGCTGGGGAGAGGGAAGTCTGGGCCTCCCTACTTAGGCTGCTACCCCCGCGACCCGACCCCGGATAAGCGGAAGAAAATGGATGGATGGATGGTATGGTATGGTATGGTATAATCGCCTCAAAGCGATTAATAAAATCCTGACGACCAAAAATGGGATTGAGTCAACCGTAGACACATGTACCGGGTGGTATAGTGTCGTCTTGCCAACCTGCATGTGAGCCATGGCTATAGCTGTCAGGGTTGTTCCCGTCCCTGCGAGTCCCTGCATTTCAATAGCACATTCTGTGAGGGGTATTTCCCTGCCAACACTGTCAGCGGCTGTCCTCAGCTCCTCAAACAGTTTGGGTGACATAATGGATATGTCGGCACCACCGTCCAGGAGGGCATCTTGTGTGAGGACCCCTTCTAGCGTGATTGACAGGTAAGCTTTTAGCGGGCCCCTTTCTGACAAAGTTACACAGGAACCTTCTAGGCCTTGTAGGTCCTTTCCGACGTTTTTGACGTCTACCACTGTCAGTGTCATGGTGACCTACCTGAACCGGCAGTGCAATCACACATGTGTCTGAGAGACCAGGTTGTGACGAGTCATTGTCTTTGGTCAGCGAGGTATCCCCCTTTATTTCTGGCAAGGGGCTCACTGGCTCTGTAACAATGATGTCATGGCCACCTCCAACACCATGTTGACCGTCTATGCTCTGATTGTCAGTATCATGCTGACCAATGTCTTGTTGACTGTCAGCAACTGTGGCATTGCTGTCATATGCGTGTCCCGAGTTACTATCAACGACAGTACCATACAACGCATCAGGCTTGTTGTCCTTGTTAGCAGCCTGCCAATTTCCTAACAACCGACGTATGACCTCGGTCTCCTCTGAACTCAGAGGTTTAGGACCATTGTTCTGGGGCTTGCGTGGCCTATTGCTCATCTCGGACACATTTCTCCGAGGTGCCTCCGTCCGAGGTGCAGGAGGAACCAGCACCCTTGCTTGAGGGTTCCCTCTGGGAGCCCCTGGTGCGTGAGTCAACTTGTTGACCATACTTTTCAAAATTAGGATGTGCACCCCCCTTTTGATACCGGTACCCACCCTCCTGGCTTGACCTGAACCACCTTGGCTCACCAGTAGGGCGAACATTGTAGTGGACCTACCCAGGGTCAAACTAAGGTTTTTGAACTGTCCAGTGATGACCTTTACTGACCTCTCAGTAAAGCAAGACATTTACCAATATGTAGTATTAGGGAAGGGTCAGTTTTAATACTGACCTCTTTACCTTAATTAATTTACTTATTCAGATTGAATAGTAATTTCACGGATTCTTTTCTTTTTCAGTTTACCCAATATTTCTGTGATCTTTATGATGGATAAATAAACAGAGCTATAGAGTGACAATGGACATTGACTTAGTTTGGTATGCCAGGCGACACTACCATTTATTTAAAATAAATCAACTAAAATCAACACCATTACACTTGATTGACATGATTTCACTTTCTTTCAATTTAATACGTCAGCACACTTAAATTCAACACAACAGACTTCAATACTGGATGTTAACATATTTAGTCTGTGGGCTCTTTAGCTTAAAATAGTTTCCAGCTTAGAATTGAGGGAAAAGAGAGGAGGAAAGATTTAAGAAGAATTGGGAGGTTAAGAGAGGAAGTTTATCTTGCATTTATGAAACCAGATGACACTCTTCCGTACGCGTCCAGCTAAGATATCATCACACCTCCAGCAAGCAAACAGCGGCTCCTTTACCTTAAGACGTCCGCCTCGGAAACGTGGCAATCACATTTAAAACAGGCACGACTTAGCTACGCTTAGTAACCCAGCACTGCAGCTGTTGAACAAACACGGACTCTCTCGGAGCGCGTCAAGGTCGGTTCCGTCCACTTTAAAGGAGCAGAACTCGGGTTTCAGAACCACTATCCGACACCGTTCTAACAGTTATATGCTTCTTTGACCTGCTCTAACATGTAAAATACCAGCACAGCAATCTTGTAGATGTTAAAGTAGCTTTCAGGCTTTTGACTCGGCGGTCAAACAAAGCTTTGTACAGGAGTCTGTGTGAACTGGACCGAACAGGACCAGAACCCCCACAGACCACGGGCTGACAAAAACCTCACCTAAAAGCTTCCAACAGCGTGTAACAGAGTTGAACGAATAACAATCCCTCAGCCTCAAATGATAAAAACATGCAGAATCTGCCTGCTTTGAACACTTCCAGCCAAAATTATTATCCTCAGAGTTTAAAACTTGGATCCTCTTATGCAAACATGACGTTACAGTTCATGAGAGACCACAGATTTATCAATAAACTTTTAGAAAACACGTACGAGGGCCAGTTTGTTGATTTTTACAGACTCAAAACAAATATGGATACACAATCAGATGACGTTGTACCGTCCTCATCCTTGAAGGATGCTGAAGGAGAGCTGACTCCAGCGCAGGAGGAGGAGAAAATCCCAGCGCAGGTGGATTCAGACTCTGAGTCAGTAGACACAGATTGTGTTGATGAGGCCTTAAAACTGCTAGCAAAACCCCTCGTAAAGTATGGTGAGGAGGTAGCAGCAATGGACACCTCGACTCTGGACACAGAGTTAGAAAGTCTAGCAACAGGTATAATCAAAAAAGATGGTAAAAAGCTCAGCGCCGACCGTTTACCCAAATTGGCCCTTCTGTTGAAGGCCAGACTGGACCATGAACTGGGGAAGAGCGAGGACCTTGAGGTGGAACTGGCTGATGAGAAAAATAAACACCAAGGTACCACTTTAGACTTTGTGTCGTACAAGAAAACGACAAATACAGAGATTGAGAGTTTAAAAACTGATATACAGTCGCAAACAAAGTCATATGAAGAAAGCATTCGTTCCAGAGGACAAAAATATGACGAGTCTGTGAGAGAGAATGAAAGATTACAACAACAGGTACAATCGCTGTCTAAAGCACTACAAGAGAGCACGGGACAAAGACAAGAAGCTCACAACCTGTGCACAATGTTGAAAGGTGAGTATGATAAATTAAAAGAACAACTAAAAGAGAGCACTCAATTCGAGGAACATAAAAAACTCAGTGAACAGTGCACAACGCTGCAAACTGAAGTTGATCGTTTACGTAGAGAATTGACTGAAAGTAAGGTGGAACTGACCTTAACTAAAGAAAACCTTTTTAAAGAAAGGGAAAGGTGGGTGGATGTTGTGGCAAAGCAGTCTCAAGGCTTCCCACCCCCACCACCTCCACCCGGTGATGCAGAACAGCTCATCGTACCTGTTAAGACCCGCCAGTCGGAGCAGGGATTTGCGTACTCAACAACAACACCTGCACAGGGATCACAGGTAAATGGGAATAACGATGGTTCTCAACTTTCTATTCCAATACCTGAACTCCAAAAGCTTTCAAGATACATTCAACACTTTGATCCGGGGCCGTTGGGTTCAATCCACACAAAGGCCTACCTAGACTCTCTTGACTTCCAGCTGGGTAATTTTCCAAATGCTACTGCTGCTGATAAAATTGCACTGATCAGGCTCACTGCAGACTGGAACGTATATGCCTTCATTGTTCGCCAACCAGACGCCATAAAAAAAGATTATAAACTTTTGCGTGATACACTTATACAAGAGTTCACTCCAAACATGGGGCCTGGTGGCTATCCAGATGCCGAGAAGGTCGTGCAAGGTAAAAACGAACATCCACAGGCGTATTACCAGAGAATGTTCCAAGCTTTCTTTGGTAATCGCAATGAACCGGGCATGGAGGACGAGGTAGGTTTTAAATACCTTTTCGGAAAAAACCTCCACCCTGTTATAAAACAGTCGGTACAAGTGATGGCTAATTTCAGAGAAAAAACCATCAAGGAAATGAAACAGTGTGCCATAAATGTTTTCGAGGCCCACATGGAATGCAGAACACCCGTAGAGGTGTTCGCAAGTGCGAAGGACGAATCCCAATCGCTGGAGCTGGAAGGGACGCGTGCATCAGCTCCCTATCCTATAAAAGGCGAGAAGAAACAGATCTTTCAACCTGACAAACCACAAAGTGGAGGTGCCCGCTGGAAAAAGAACCCAAAGTGGTTCAGGCCAAACACAGAGGGTGAACAGAAGGATCAAAAGGGGGGTGCACGTCCAAAGAGTAAAGATTATGGGTACGGAGGTAACCCATATAACCAAGGGTGGTCCCAACAGGAACCCCCGAACCAAGGGTGGTCCCAGAGGGGACCCCCGAAACCAGGATGGTCCCGGAAGGGACGCCCGAGCCGTGGACCTGCTCCTCCTGCACCTCAGAAGGAACAATCTGAGATCAGACAACAGTCTCAAAAGTCCCAGAAAAAGGGCCCTAAACCTTTGACTGCAGAAGATTCAGAGATACTACGTCTGATGGTTGAGAATTTCAAAAAAACAAACAAGGATAACCAGCCTGGGGTAATGTGCAGCACTGTCGTTGACAAACACTCAGAGCACTCAATTAACAACAATGCCACAATTGCTGACGGTCACCAAGATACTGATGGTCAGGATGCTGACAATCAGGGTAATGACAGTCAAATCATTGACAGTCCAGAATGTGACAGTCAACAAAACGTTGACTGTAACCATAACTTCATTGTTACGGAGTCCGAGAACCCCTCGTCAGGAAAAAGGGGGGAATGCTCACTCACCGTTGATAGTGGCTCGCCACGAACTGAACAGTCAGACCCGTGTGTGTCTGCACTACCAGTACTGATAAATGAAGTTCACACAGTCAGGGGTGGGCGTGATAAACGTCGGAGAAAACCTGATAGGTTCCTGTGTAACATTATCAGAAAGGGGCCCGCTAGGAAAGCTTACCTGTCCATCACGTTGGAAGGGGTCCTCACAAAAGAGGCCCTCTTGGATGGTGGGGCAGACATAACCATTGTGTCACCCACACTGTTGGAAGAGCTACGGCTGGCTGCTAACGGTGTTGACAGGGAAATACCCCTCAGAGAATGTGCTATAGTTTTGCAGGGTCTCTCGGAGACGAGTACAACCCTGACAGCTATAGCCATGGTTCACATGCAGATTGGTGAAACGACGCTATACCACCCGGTACACGTGTCCACCGTGGACTCATTCCCATTTTTGGTTGGCCAAGACTTTATAAACCGCTTCGACGCGATTATAGATTATGGCGATCAGACAATGTGGACCAGAGTGAGTCAACCACTGCCGATCGATATGCCTATACAAGGTAACACTGACCGTCTAATGGCAGGCACCGCGGAAGGCAAAAGGGAATGCTCAGACGAGAGCACAATCCCTGTAGGTGAACCTTCAACTACAGGTGAGGCTGTAGAGGCCCAACAAGAGAGCCCCCTCTGCGAGCTGAAACAGTTGGCACTCACCGAACACTACCTACCACAGGTAGTCAAAGGTGTTGAGATCCAAGGATCCCACACCGATGATGCTGTTCTGTCCCCTTGGACGGAGAAATCAGCGATCAGCCAAGCTTTCTTTGGAACCTTGGTTAAGAAACAGTTGGGTCTAGGTCTGAACAAAAAGGCTTTCCGCTTTTCGTTAGACCCCAACGATAAACAGGTAATGACCGCTAAAGGGATCATTGACCTCAAACTAACCTGGAACCAACGAGAACTGGATCACCCGTTCCTCGTGGTCCCGAACTTACCACATGCAACCTACATAGGCTCCGACATTTTGGTAAGATTAGGTGTCAGAGTGGACATCAACAACGATGCACTGTGGTCACTAGATACAGCCACGAAGGACTCTCCTGTGTTAACCACAGAGAACCTTAGGGCTGGACAGACCATACCAGAGGTCTGCCAGGTTGCTAACAGCCATAACACTGTGGTACCACCTCAGGTTATGAACAAGCCGGTGATGATTCACATCATGAAAGGACAAGCTGTTAGCACAAAACAGGCATACTTTCAACCATCTCCTATGTTTTTCAACTTAGGACTGTCCATGGAGGCCACATGCCAAGTGACCCTCGACGGCAGAACCACGACTGTTGCTGTGTGCAACACAAGCACAGAAGAGGTGCCGATCCCAAAAAACACACAGCTAGGATGGTTGATCTCTACTGATTTTCACGATTTTGAACTGAGCATTCCATTTCTGGGAGGACTCCCAGAAAACTTGATCCCGAGTCATCACACGGGGCAAGTCTTGTTCACAAAACCAACACAGGCCATAGCTCTCTTCTCCCCCACTGAGTCCGACCAGGACATTGTCCACAGGTTCGGTTTCAACCAAGGAGACAGTCTAGGCCCTCAAACTTACAGTGCACTACCTGTGGACAGGTTTTACGACACTGAAGGGGACTCACTGGAGCTCCCCACAGAACATGAATCCCTCTCCATTGCTTCACAGATTGACCAGGTGGTCGCTCAAGCCGACGCCCTGGAAACTGATGAAGACAGGGACAAACTTCGCAAAGTTCTGCTAAAATATGAAAAATCATTCTCAACTGACTCGATGGATTGTGGGTTGACCACGCTCCACACAGTGAGCATCCCAACCCCGCCTGATGCTCCACCTGCATTTGTCAGACAATACAAGATTCCTCTGGCAGCACATCAACCTATCAGGGAAATCATTAATGACCTGTTAGGAAAAGGTATCATCCGATACTGTAACAGCACTTACTCTGCGCCTTTATGGCCGGTGTTAAAACCAAATGGTAAGTGGAGACTTACTGTAGACTACAGAAAGCTAAACAAACAAGTTCCCTTATCCAGATGGCCTATGACGCAGCTCCAACAGGAATTGCCCAAGGTCACCAATGGTAGGTACTTTTCGACCCTCGACATCGCCTCTGGTTTTTGGACCATTCCTGTGCGCGACGAGGATCAATACAAACTAGCTTTCACTTTTGGTGGCCGTCAATACACCTTTAACAGGTGTCCCTTTGGCTACGCTAACTCACCTGCAGAGTTCAACATCTTCCTGAACAAAGCATGTCCAGACGCCCACGAGCGTGGGACACTGATTTATGTGGACGATGTCCTTTTGAGGCAGCCAACACTGGACTCACATTTGGCTGAGATCGACCACGTTCTGAATCAGCTAACAACTGCTGGTGCTAAAATATCACTGTCGAAATGCCAGTGGTGCAGAACCAAGGTGGATTACGTTGGCCTACTTGTAGGTCCAGACGGAGTACAACCACAACTGACTCGCACCCAAGGCCTTGACAATCTCAAAGTCCCCACCAATCTCAAAGAACTACAAAGTTTTCTTGGCGTGTGTAACTACTCGAACCAGTTCATAGAGAACTATGCAGACCTTGCAAAGCCACTGACTGAACTCCTAAAGAAAGACGTTCCATTTGTCTGGACTGACAAACAGCAGCAGGCAATGGACGCTCTTATAAACAGGATTAAGTCAGCCCCATGTTTAGTCTACCCAGACTACAACAAAGAGTTTTACTTGGAAGTGGGCTTCTCAGCTCATTGCATAAGTGCAGGTCTGTACCAAATACACGACAGAGACAAACGTGTGGTAGCCTACGCCAGCAAGACGATGGCAGGCCCCGAGTTGAGATTCTCAGACTGTGAGAAAGCTCTACTGACCACAGTGTGGGCAGTAAAACATTTCTCCAGCTACATTGGTGGACAGAAAATCATTGTGGAAACACAACACCAGCCAGTGACATTCCTGAACAGCCAACGCATCAGAGATGGTGTGGTAACAAA
The DNA here is from genome assembly GCA_038048925.1 of Garcialebias charrua. Lineage (NCBI taxonomy): Eukaryota > Metazoa > Chordata > Actinopteri > Cyprinodontiformes > Rivulidae > Garcialebias > Garcialebias charrua. Next base: position 9,625 of record JBBPBX010064683.1, on the reverse strand, counting down.
CTCACGTGTTGCAACGTGGCTCATGGCGCTTCAAAGTTTTAACCTAGACATACGTTATGGTCAAAACAAGAAGTCACATCTGGGGACAGACTTGGCACTCTGCCAAAAGTGTACACAAGATGTACCAGCGACCCAGCCGTTGGCTGAGGTAAAAACCCCAGTAACTGAAGACCCGAATCACCACTTCTTTGATGACAATATCTGCAAGGATATGACAACATTGTACGTGGATGGATCTTCATTCCTCCGCGACAAAATCTGTAGGGCAGGTGTTGGAGGGGTCCTCCTCCAAGACCGAGAACAGATTACCTTCAGCTACAAATTAGGCTCCCAGACTTCTCAGTACGCTGAGATTGCGGGAATCCTAATAGCTCTCCAGATGGTAGTAGGACGCTCCATCAAGACGCTAGTCATCTGCACTGACTCTAACTATGCTCGTTTGAGTTTCGCTTGTCACCTCGCTGTGTGGAAACAGAACGGTTTCCTAACAAGCGACAGAAAAGTGGTCAAACACAAAGAGCTTTTCATGGCATGTGATCACTTGGTGACATCACACGACTTACAGATCTACTGGAAGAAAGTTCCAGGACATTCTAGAGTCCCAGGCGATGACAAGCACTACAATGACATTGCAGATTCCTTAGCCAAAGAAGGAGCCGACGAAGGTCCTCTATGGTCCTTCGACTCCTCCTGGTTGATCAAGACTCTGTCAACACAACCTGCTGTTGAGGTTATGGCAGTCACACGTGCACAGGCCGCGGACAAACCTGCTGACAACGCAGTCTCCGTACGACCCGCACTGACTGACCCTGACATCATCCAACTGCAGAAGTCGGATCCTGCTATCAACTCCATGATACTGTACCTGATTGATCCAGACAAAAACACTCCGTCTAAAGACGAACTGGATACCGATCCAGACCTTAAAGTCCTTTATCAGCTGCGCAAACAGCTAAAACTAATCAAGGGCATCCTAACTTTCGCTCATGGACCAACGTCCTCACCTGTGTTCGTGGTTCCCCATGACCAAAGGGGGGTGATGTTAGTTCATGCCCATGATCTCCCGTCCGCAGGACACAAAGGAGATAAAGCCACGCTGACGGCATTAAAACAAATTGCCTATTGGCCTGGAATGAAAAAGGATGTCAAGGACTACATTGAAGGGTGCGTGGTCTGTGGCCAGTTTCAGCCAACCAGACCACTTCACAGAGCACCACTGCAAAGCAGAGGCATTGCATTCCCATGGTCTGACCTCCAGATCGACTGGGTTGGACCACTCACTAAGAGCTCTAGAGGAAATAAATATTTTCTCACGGTAACCTGTGCATTTACCAAATGGGTAGAATGCCTACCAGCTCCTAACGACACAGCACAAACAACTGCTATGTTGTTAATGAATCATATATTCTCAAGGTTTGGACTTCCCCTTCGGGTGAACTCAGACCAAGGTACACACTTCACAGGTGAAGTGATGAAAGAACTGTGGAAGACGCTAGGCGTCAAGGCCAACTTTCATGTCGGCTACCACCCACAGGCTTCAGGCCAAGTAGAGAGAGCAAACAGAACTGTGGTGAGTATTTTGAAGAAATACGTGGCTGCAAACCACAAGGACTGGGATGTGAAACTCCCTCTGGTCCTCATGGCCATAAGAGCCACTCCACACACATCAACTGGCATCTCTCCCTTCGAGATGATGACCGGTCGACAAATGACTCTCCCTCTACACCTGTTGTACCAACCAGGCGACGCCGTCATGGCGACAGCCTACACTACACAACAATACATGAAAGATTTGAATGTACACCTCAGAAACACTTTTGCTTTCGCCCAGAAAAACCTGGAAAGGTCCGCTGAAGGACGCAAGGCGTACTATGACCAGAAGGCCTCTCACAATGAACTCCAAGTGGGAGACAGAGTCTGGTACTATACGTTCGCCCCAGCAACCGGGAAAGGAGAGTCCGGGACCGGAACTCTCGCCCGCAAACTAATGCCCAGGTGGACTGGACCTCATCTGATAACAGACAAAGTGTCCTCAGTCGTCTACGAAATCAAAATCAGCAAAGGCCGCAAAGAGCCAATTGCTAAATGGGTACATCGAAATCAGATCAAACCTTACAAGGCGTTCAATGACTCCACAAAAGACAAAGATCTCACAAACTCACCGACTTCATGGGATAATAAGGTCGTCCAAACACAAGTTAGTAAATAAACTAATCAGGTTTAAACTACCATATTTCCCACCCTATAAGTCGCATTGTCCAATTTGAACTTAGAAACGCTAAGCCTAAAACCCACAACAAAAAACTAACCTTAACAACCGTTTAAATCCACGAGATTTAATTTGACCTCGGTCATAAAGTTGAGACCTGTTTTTCTTGTGTGTTGCACTTTGGAATCTGACGACAAGAGTGTGTCGAAGCAGTGAAACGTTGTTTCCTTGTTGTTTAGTCATTACTGTTGTCATTAGTTGAGATATTGTTTGGTTCTGAACACTCCCAGCCAAAAAGGTTTTGTATTAACATTGGTTAATGAATGATATGGATTTAACTATGCCAACATGCAGTTCGTTTTGTTAAATCTCAATCGTCGAAGAGTCAATGTAGTTTAAAGCTACTCAAGGTACCATAAACTACACTGGTCTCACAATTTCTAAATTGAACCGATTCGATCGTTTCTATTCTAGATTATCTATTCATTTTGATGAGTCTCGCCATAGACTTCAAAATTTATTAGGAATACCAAATCCTACGTCGTTCGTCTAAAAGACAACAGACATTTAGATCAAACTATATTTCATTTTTATTTTAGTTTAACCTAAACTAAGTAATGAATGGAGGAATAGTTTGGAATTAGAGGCCTTCGTTACAGAAGCCCTCCAAAATTTCATAGGTACGATCCCTATATCTAATTTTGCAGAATTGATCCACCCCTTAATTGGTAATTGTAGCTGATCTAAACCATGATAGCTTACATACCAGGTGCATATAGGTAAGGCTTAATGTAAAATCCCAATCATAAGCCCACCTAAAAAACCACATAATTGCATGACACATAGAACCAGAGTGGCACTGACTGGAAACCAACCAGCCAACAACCTTCGATGTGGGGACCTGCAGCTCCAACGCTTGGTCTTCAACCTCCATCCAAGGGTCGCCTCCTCTGCGTCAATCGAGGGATCCCCTCTACATGCTGATTATGAAAACAATTGTTGCTGATCAATCAACAAAACTAATCGTTGTGGAATTACTGCTGTGGAATTACCGCTGTGGATTATAAGACTTTGTTTTCCAAAGGATCACAGACTTTGTTTTCCAAGAGTTAACAGACTCAGTTTTCCAAGGGATTAAAAGCTTTTCGCAATGGGATTACCTCCGAACAGTATGGAATTTCCAAAAACTTTATGGGATTATAATTTTTGATTTTTCTCTTCCACTTGCTGGATTACTTCAAGATCAAAGACAGTTCAAGGTTTCCTTTCGTGTTGGACCTCATCCCCAAGGACTGGCGATGACTTCCAAAAGGGGGGAGATGTAATGGACATGGACGTGTCCATTTTAAGACACCTGTGTACTTTTGAACTGTTCCAGAGATGACCTTTACTGACCTCTCAGTAAAGCAAGACATTTACCACAAAATCGTTCCATTAGCTGTAATCTGAGAACAACAACCAACTTATGTCCACTATCTCCTCAGAGCATAGAGGTATGTTGCCTTTTTTCTGGAACTCCTGTGATTTTCTGCTACTCCCGGACTGTCCAGTCCGCAGTGCAGGGGCAGGACCTTTGCTCGGTGTAGACCGCAGAGGGTCACTTAAAGAGCGGGCATCCACCGTTTGTGGTTTTTTGCTTATCTCGGGCAGCTTCGTCCGAGGTGGTGACTGCTCAATTGACAGGTACGTGCAAGGAAAAAATGAACATCCTTTGATGTTTTACGACAGGCACCTTAAAGCTCATTTTGGTGACAAATATACACCAGGCATGGAAGAAGATGAAGACTTTAAGTGGTCTTTCTTCTTACATCTCGGCTATAAGATACGATTTCCGTTGCTCACCGTGGTTAATGCAAAAACGCAAACCATGGAAGAAATAAAACAGTGTGTTGTGAATGTCTTTGAAGCTAACATGCAAACCAAAACACCCTTACAGGTGTCCCCAGGTGAAGCGGTCAAATCCCACTCGCTGGAGCTGGAAGGGACAAGTTCATCAACTCCCTCTCCTAAAAAAGGCGAGAAAAAACATGTTTTTCAAACTAACAAACCACAACAGGAACCTGCCCGCTGGAACAATGAGCCGGAGTGGCTCAGACAAGACCCAGAGTACATAAAACGATTTCAAAGGGGCGCACGTCCTAAAGATAAGAAAGATGGTCACAAACCACGTAGTGAAGATGCCCGCTGGAACAATGAGCCAGAGTGGCTCAGACAAGACCCAGAGTACATAAAACGATTTCAAAGGACGAGCACACGTCCTGTCCCTGCACCTCGGACGAAGCTGCCCGAGATAAGCAAAAAACCACAAACGGTGGACGCCCGCTCTTTAAGTGACCCTCCGCGGTCTACACCGAGCAAAGGTCCTGCCCCTGCACTGCGGACTGGACAGTCCGGGAGTAGCAGAAAATCACAGGAGTTCCAGAAAAAAGGCAACATACCTCTATGCTCTGAGGAGATAGTGGACATAAGTTGGTTGTTTGAAAACTTGAATGATACAGAGGATGACCGAACTGGTACATTGAGTGACCTTGTCTTTGATAACTCAGAGCACATGGATAACTCAGAGCACACAGTTAGTGACAACAATAGCAAACGACAAAAAGAAAAACGTCTCAAAAAAGGCCTTGAGCTACAACATCAGTTTAAACAATCAGTGATGAAACAGTGCGCTGTAACTGCTGTTGAGGCTCACATGCAAAACAAAACACCCTCTGAGGTGTGCCCAGGTCAAAAGGTCGTATCCCAGTCGCAAAAAAGCGAGAATAAACACCGTCGTCTCAAAGGTCCTCTGACCTCAGAAGAGGCAGAGAACATGCGTCGGTTGTTAAAAGAGTGGGATGATACTAGCGAGAATGAACACTATCGTCTCAAAGGCCTTCTGACCTCAGAAGTGGTGGAGAACACGCGTCGGTTGTTAAAAGAGTTGGATAATACTAGCAAGAATGAACAAGATTTTCAAACTGACATACACCGAAATGTTGGTACCAGTTGGAACAGTGACTCAAAATGGTTTAAAGGGAGCCCCGCCCCTGAAGCACCTCAGATTGAAAAATCTGAGACAAGCAACGAACCACAAAAGGTAGGTGTTCACTCTCTAAGAGACCCACAACGGTTCAGATCGAACCAGATGGGTGAAAACCGAGGTCAATCGGTGGGTGGACTTCAAAAGAAATTGAAGGATGAGGACCTATACTCATGTAACTATGCGTGGTCCCAACAGAAACCCCTGAGCCTTGGAACTGCACCTCCCGCGCCTCGAACAGAACAGTTCGAGACAGGCAAAGAGTCACGAATGTCCCGGAATAATGGCCCAACACCTCTATGCTCGGAAGAGACAGAGGAAGTAAGTAGTTTGTCAGTAGATTTGAATGTTACTGTGCTTGACCAACCTGATACAATGAGTGGCGTTATCATTGATAATGACACTATCAACATTGACCAACCTGGAGCGATGTGTAGCACTGTCTTTCACAAAGACTCAGAGCACACAAATAACTCAGCGCACACTACTACCAACATTGCCATGGATGTTGACAGCAAACCAATTGCTGACACACAACAACATCCTGAAGGTCATGATGCTGACAGCCAACAAGATGCTGACAGTAAACAAGATTACACAGACAGAGTCACACGTGAACAGAAACGTGGGCCAAGACCTGTGAGGTTTCTGTGTAACTTTATACAAAGGGGGGTGGCTAAGAAAGCTTACCTGCCTATCACACTGGAAGGTGTCCTTGAGCGTGAAGCCCTCCTGGATGGCAGTTCTGATATAACTATTATGTCGGCCAAGCTGTTCGAGGAGCTGAGGACCGCCGCTAACGGTGTTGACAGGCAAATACCCTTTGAGAAATGTGCTATTGAGCTACAGGGTCTCGCAGAGACGAGAACAACCCTAACAGCTATGGCTATGGTTCACATGCAGATTGGCGAAATGACACTACGCCACCCGGTGTACGTGTCTAAACTTGACTCATTCCCATTTTTGGTTGGCCAAGATTTTATAAACCGCTTCAACGCGATTATAGATTATGGTCGACGGAAAATGTGGAGCACAGTGAGAAAACCCCTGCCAATAAAAGTGCTTCCTAGTTGCGATACAGACTGCCTAACCGCAGGTACCGCAGAGGACACAAGGGACTGCTCATCCGAGGACGAGAGCCCGGTAAGTGAACCTTCAACTACAGGTGAGACAGAAGAGACCCAAAAGTTGGACCAAACTCCGGTCCAACAAGAGAACCTCCTCTGTGAGCTGACACATTCAGCACTCCCTGACCACTGCCTACCACAGGTAGTGAAAGGTGTTGAGATCAAAGGATCCCACACCGATGACGCTGTACTGTCCTCGGAGACAGGTAATTCGGCATTCAACCAAGCTTTCAATGAAACCTTGGTTCAAGGGCATCTGAGTCCAGAAAATGACAGTCATCCAAACGCTGACAGTCACTTGGACATCATTGTTGCAGATTACGAGGACCCCTCATCGGACAAGAAGGGGGCAAACTCACATTACCTACCACAGGTAGAGAATGGTGTGGAGATCCAAGGACCCCACACCGAGGTTGCTGTACTGTCCTCTGGGACAGGTAATTCGGCTATCAGCCAAGCTTTCGATGAAACCTTGGTTCAGGGACATTTGTGTCTAGAACTAGTCAGAAATGACATAGTTTTTACAGACTCAAAGAGCCTCTCTTCAGTCAAGAAGTGGGAAGACACACACAACGACAGTGACCCGTCGCAGTCTGTACAATCAGGCACATCTGCGACTGCGCCGACAGTTGTGACACACCTGAATTACACGGAAAGAGGTAAACGTAAGAAGATACGTTGGCCAAATCCTAAACGATTCCTGTGTACCGTCTTCTCTCAGCTGCGCGAACAGCTTAAACTAAACGGTGGCATCCTAACTTGTGCCCATGGACGGACGTCCTCACCTGTGCTCGTGGTCCCCCATGACCAAAGGGGGGTGATGTTAGGCCATGCCAAAGACAAAGATTTGAATGTACACCTCAGAAACACTTTTGCTTTCGCCCAGAAAAACCTGGAAAGATCCGCTGAAGGACGTAAGGCGTACTATGACCAAAAGGCCTCTCACAATGAACTCCAAGTGGGAGACAGAGTCTGGTACTATACGTTCGCCCCAGCAACCGGGAAAGGAGGGTCCGAGACCGGAACTCTCGCCCGCAAACTAATGCCCAGGTGGACTGGACCTCATCTGATAACAGACAAAGTGTCCTCAGTCGTCTACGAAATCAAAATCAGCAAAGGCCGCAAAGAGCCAATTGCTAAATGGGTACATCGAAATCAGATCAAACCTTACAAGGCGTTCAATGACTCCACAAAAGACAAAGATCTCACAAACTCACCGACTTCATGGGATAATAAGGTCGTCCAAACACAAGTTAGTAAATAAACTAATCAGGTTTAAACTACCATATTTCCCACCCTATAAGTCGCATTGTCCAATTTGAACTTAGAAACGCTAAGCCTAAAACCCACAACAAAAAACTAACCTTAACAACCGTTTAAATCCACGAGATTTAATTTGACCTCGGTCATAAAGTTGAGACCTGTTTTTCTTGTGTGTTGCACTTTGGAATCTGACGACAGGAGTGTGTCGAAGCAGTGAAACGTTGTTTCCTTGTTGTTTAGTCATTACTGTTGTCATTAGTTGAGATATTGTTTTGGTTCTGAACACTCCCAGCCAAAAAGGTTTTGTATTAACATTGGTTAATGAATGATATGGATTTAACTATGCCAACATGCAGTTCGTTTTGTTAAATCTCAATCGTCGAAGAGTCAATGTAGTTTAAAGCTACTCAAGGTACCATAAACTACACTGGTCTCACAATTTCTAAATTGAACCGATTCGATCGTTTCTATTCTAGATTATCTATTCATTTTGATGAGTCTCGCCATAGACTTCAAAATTTATTAGGAATACCAAATCCTACGTCGTTCGTCTAAAAGACAACAGACATTTAGATCAAACTATATTTCATTTTTCTATTTTAGTTTAACCTAAACTAAGTAATGAATGGAGGAATAGTTTGGAATTAGAGGCCTTCGTTACAGAAGCCCTCCAAAATTTTATAGGTACAGATCCCTATATCTAATTTTACAGAATTGATCCACCCCTTAATTGGTAATTGTAGCTGATCTAAACCATGATAGCTTACATACCAGGTGCATATAGGTAGGGCCTAATGTAAAATCCTATTCATAAGCCCACCTAAAAAACCACATAATTGCATGACACATAGAACCAGAGTGGCACTGACTGGAAACCAACCAGCCAACAACCTTCGATGTGGGGACCTGCAGCTCCAACGCTTGGTCTTCAACCTTCATCCAAGGGTCGCCTCCTCTGCGTCAATCGAGGGATCCCCTCTACATGCTGATTATGAAAACAATTGTTGCTGATGAAATCACCAACTCTAATCGTGGTGGAATTACTGCTGTGGGATTATCGCTGTGGATTATAAGACTTTGTTTTCCAAAGGATCACAGACTTTGTTTTCCAGGAGTTAACAGACTCAGTTTTCCAAGGGATTAAAAGCTTACCGCAATGGGATTACCTACGAACAGTATGGAAGTTCCGAAAACTTTATGGGATTATAATTTTTGATTTTTCTTTTCCGCTTGCTGGATTACTTCAAGATCAGAGACAGTTCAAGGTTTCCTTTCGTGTTGGACCCCATCCCCAAGGACTGGCGATGGCTTCCAAAAGGGGGGAGATGTAGTGGACATGACCATGTTCACTTTATTACATCTGTGTACTTTTGAACTGTTCCAGAGATGATCTTTACTGACCTCTCAGTAAAGCAAGACATTTATCACAAAATCATTCCATTAGTTGTAATCAGAATATAGTCACCAAAAGAGACTATTTCTACCTTTGATTTTATTCTAATGTAATCAAAAGAATAACTTTTGTCATTTTCATGATGTGTGCTTTTAAGCTGTGTCATTCTGTAAGAGTTAAACTGTGTTCACTGCTGTGTTTAAAGGTGAAGCCTTCGGGTCACAGAGACCGGACGGTTTTGTTTAGAAACTCAGAGACAGTCTCATGAGCAGGGCTCCAGCTTTATCTATCTTTTTCCTAAACATTTCTCTCTGCTGCTGCTTGTAACCTTGGGCCTGATAAGGCAAGTGAACTCCTCTCTGTGTTCCTGCTTTTTAAGTTCTAAGCTTGTGCGGAAACGCTTCAGAGTTTCTGGGAGTTTCGAAAGATGATGTGAACTTCCAAAGAGCTGAATGACCACAAGTCACGCGCTAAGGACTCGTCATCCAGCTGGGACTGATAACATGTTGTTATGGGTCCACTTTTAAGGAACAGAGCTCAAAAACTTTGTTTATTCCCTCCTGGAATAAGTTTATCTTGAAGTCAGAGGCCTGAAGCTGACATATTCTCTG
>JBBPBX010064682.1:5546-20184 GCA_038048925.1 Garcialebias charrua | reverse complement strand
GTGTTGAAACTTTGAAGTGAAATGGTGAGGAAAAACAGGGAGTAAAGCAGAGACAAAGTCATTATTAAGGGAGTGAGGGAAGAGAAAGATGCTTCTACAGGCTGTAAAACAGAATCACTTCCTGAGCAGGTCATGCATTGATAGAAACCAGTACCAGTAAGTTCAAAGTAAAGGCATGACAAGGCCTTGCGGCATCAGGCCCTGACTTAGTCTCACTTTTTGTTTGATTGTTTGTGGATGATATATCCAGTTAACTGTCCTCAGAGACTTCTCTGGGCACAACGTGAATAATCACAACGTTTCAACTTTGGCTAGAGTACACAAAATGCTAGTTAGAGCTCTCTGGGATTGGACTGAAGTTTAAATGTTGTTTCATAGGCTCTGTACACACGTAGCCGGATATCAGTAAAACCGAATAGTTTATCATGCGGTTTGGCCTTTCATCCACACGTGAACTCCAGTTGATGTAACTATAAACGAATAATTAAAAAACTCTGACCAAAGTGGAGATTTGAGAACTCTCCGCTTTCGAGTTTGCGTGTGGACTTTCAGAACCGGATATTTGCGTATTTCTCCGACAGTTGCTGTGGCGCTGACGTCACATAATGCTCGGTAAAAAAAAGCACTAAAAATGTCAACATACCTGCTCTGACATGATTCCCAGTCAACATTTTCCTGCGTTTTATTAACTTTGTACTCCAACACGGTATTTAATAGTAGTTCAACCTCCCAGTCTGTCCACACAAACGAACCAACGAAGAAGAAAAAAGAAATAATAACAGGAAGTTGTGGTTGGGTTGAAGGGTTGTGACTGCACTACACTGCCACCTATGGGTTTGGCATATTCTTTACAACTCTCTGTGGTGAAAATAGACGGGTACATGTAGACAAACATTTTAAATATCCGACCATGTATGTATGGAGATTTTTTTTGCGCAGATATTCGTTTTTCAAACACCAGGCTACGTGTGTACAGGGCTTAGCCTATCGGAGCTCTGTATGTAATTACTTAGTCTGTAAACCAGACGTTTTTAGTATTTTATATCACTTTATAATGTAGCTGTTTTTGTTGCGTTTTTTTAACATCCTTTTCTTTCATTAACTTTTCATTTTATATGCTTTTTTTATGATTGTCTGCTGTTGTCATCTGTGTTCTTTGTTTAAAACAGGTCTCTTGTAAATGAGTCCTCGAAGCTCAGTGAGACTAACCTGTATAAATAAAGGTTGAATGAATGAAAACATAAAGTACCAGCATTGCATAAAAATGTTTTGTAGGTTCTTTTTAAATTATTGTAATGTGTATTTGTTTACGGTATCTTAAACCCCAAGGAAGCTTGTTTCTTCTTTTCAAGTCCCTTTAATATTGACATCATTATGGCTAGAGTTCGTTTGAGTTAGGCTCAAATGAGTTGTGTAGGTCCAGAGGATTTATTTTTTTTACATTGACAACTCTACTTCTTTAAGCATAACTATCGAACAAGATGAAATTTTCTTTTCAATGAAGATTCATGGGGGTTAGACTGATGATTCATTGCTCAACAATGTATTTGGTTATAATTGAAATAGAACTTGGAGTACTATATGTGTGGGAGTTCTGTACTAAACACCTCGGTGTTTCACACTTAAGAATCACAGTTACTTTGCTCTCATAATATGTGGGTAGAAGATAAAGTACCGGTATTGATACCAACAAGTGACTGTCTTATCTGTTAGATTGCACAGTAGCAGATGAAGAGATTATATGCATTCAAATACTGCAAAGTTGCACTTTCCTACATATTTGTTTGACAGTGGCTTGACTTCATTTTTTTTCCTTCTATATATCATATTCTTTCAATAGAGGGGGGATTACCTGCTGATGAATACAAATATTTCCGATAGATATGTATTTAACATTTTAATAGGAGTAGTCTACCAGTTTTGCACAGGAAAACTCACTTTTGGTTAGCAATGACAAAATAATCCCACTTTTAAATTCAAAGTCTTGGACCCATAATGTCTTGAAGGCCAAGACATATAAGTGTTCTTGTGTGTGCAGAATATCACTGCGGATACGTCCTATCCACTGGCAATATTATTTTGTCCAGTTATCTGCATTATGCTGGTGAAGATTCTTCCAGTTATCTGCATTCCATTTGCTGAGTTGTTTACTGCCCGCTCAAAATACTAGTAATAAAACTTATTAAGAATTAAATTTAACATTTAAAACTAATAAAAATTCAGTTTTTACTAGCTTTTTTTAACAAGGGTCTGAGTTTGAGCTTAAAATACCCAGACAGGAAACAAAGGTAAGTATAAATGCTTTTATTTTGACAGGGACCGGAAATTGTAAGGGTTGTGGTCTGCAGAGAAAAGGAAGAGAGAGAATTAGTGATTCCATCAAGGATTATTTGTTTGTGGCAGAAAAAATATGAATCTGAGGGTTGTTCTTATGTATCAAAGTATTTGTTGGTTTTTCGTAAAAGCACTGGGATTCCAGTAAAGGCATGTAAGGAGATTCGGGTGAGAAAGAGCAGGCATGAGAAGGATGCAGGTAGAGTGGTAGTGAGCTTAACTTTCCACAGGAAACTATTCACTGAATCAGTAGAATCAACTTGAAGGCCAACCAGGATTGATGAACTTCAGGAGTTGCCAGAGGTGCTGCATGGAGTCCAGTTAATCCACATTGAGACTTAGCAAAACACTGGGAATTGTAACAAGAGTCTTTCACCAGAGTATATTCAATTGTCCAACAATAAGTCCTGTCTCATCTCGTCCTTAAATCCCTGCCATCAAATGTAATGTAGACTGAACACAACTGGGTAGATACAGGTAGGGGAGCCAGTCCCAACTCAGCTGTAAGAAGAAGAAAAACACGTCTCACACAGAGGAGTATATACAAACACAACACCTTTGGTGTAGAGGCAGGGATGCCGACTTGGGACCCGAAGGACACAGGTTCAAACCCCGTCCCCGGCCACTACACACCTTGGGGTGTTTATGAGTGCACACCTATTTCCCCAGCTCCCCGGGCGCTTTATATGGCTGCTCACTGCACCACCTAGTGGTGGTTGGGTTAAATGCAGAGACGAATTTCGTCTTGTATGGGATACATACACAGATGACAAAAATGTGACATTTATTTATTTATTTATTTATTTTCATGAGCTGAACTCAAAGATTTAAGACTTCTAAATATACAACAGGCCTTTTTTCTCTCAAGTATTGCTCACAAGTTTGTGTAAATCTGCATAAACGAGCACCTTCTTTTCCATGATAATCCATCCCCTTCACAGTTGTGGCATATCAAGTTGCTGATTAGACAGCATGATTATTGCTCAGGTGTGCCTTAGGCTGGCCACAATAAAAGGCCATTCTAAAATGTGCTGTTTAATCACACAGCACATTTCCACAGCTGTCTCAACTTTTAAGGGGATGTGCAGTTGGCATATTGACTGCAGAATTGTCCACCAGATCTGTTGCCCGTGAATTGAATGTTTTATTTATCTACCATAAGCCTTCTCTAAAAGCATTTCAAATAATTTGCCAGTGCATTCAGCTGTCCTCACAACCGCAGATAAGTTGTGCAACACTAGCACAGGACCGCCACATCCGGCATCATTAGCTCATAGATCGTCTGAGACCACCCTTACAGCTGCTGCAAAGTATCGGTTTGCTTGTCCAAATAATTTCTGCACAAACTGACCAAAACCATTTCAGGGAAGCTCATGCCCATGCTTGTCATTCTCATTAGTGTCTCCACTTGACTGCAGTTCGTTGTAATCAACCTGGGTGGGCAAATGCTCACATTCAATGGTATACATTATGGTATTGTGTATGGTATACATATAACTCTTTGCCCCACTCCCCTCAGGACAGAGGTTGAGGAGCATCAAATGTAGAACCACTAGACTGAGGAACAGCTTCTACCCTGAGGCTGTTAGACTCATGAATAAATTAATAATAATAATAATCACTGTGAAATATCACATCATGCTGATGCTGATCTGTTTTCTTGTTGCTGTGTTCATCTGTGACCATCTGCTCATAAAGACTCATGTTCATGCTGCTGTTTGTAATGACGTTTTTCTATTACTCTAGTGCAGGGGTCACCAACCTTTTCGAAACTGAGAGCTACTTCGTGGGTACGGAGTCATACAAAGGGCACCAGTTTGATAAACTCTTCGGAAATAACAAAGCGTAAATTGAAAAAAATGTATAATAAACATATTTTTAAGAACATATTTTTAATATTTTTAATATTTTTATACTTCCATGAAACTCAACAGTCATGTAAACATGATCGTCAAATCCTGTTTTTTCCAGCTGAGGCGTCTGTCTAAGCTGAAGCCCATATTATCCAAAAAGCACCTGGAGACAGTGATTCACGCATTCATTACATCTAGGCTTGATTACTGCAATTCACTTCTGTTTGGCGTCAGTCAAGCCACCATTGCACGATTACAACTGGTTCAGAACGCAGCTGCCCGATTTTTAACCAGCACACGCAAAAGAGAGCACATTACACCAGTCTTGGCCTCCCTTCACTGGCTACCGGTTCATCTTCGAATCCAATTCAAAATTCTCATGTATGTCTACAAATCGCTGAACAGTCTCGCCCCCGCCTATCTCTCGGATCTGATACACCCATATGTCCCTCCACGTGCTTTGAGGTCAGAGGATCAGGTACTCTTAATAGTTCCAGAAACTCGCCTTAAGCGCAGGGGTGACAGGGCGTTCTCTGTAGCAGGCCCAAGACTCTGGAACGAGTTACCGCTGCTCATCAAACAGGCCCCCTCCCTCTCGGTTTTCAAATCCCGGTTAAAAACTCACTACTACTCCATTGCTTTCAATGCCAGCTGATTTGTATTGGATCGTTTGATTTATGATCTGCAATGTTTTTATGTTTTTCGTGTTGTACTTCATTGTCTGTGTTGCCTGTTGCGTGTTTGTTTGTCCAGCACTTTGGTGTGGACTTGTTCCTGTTTAAAGTGCTTTATAAATAAAATGGTATGGTATGGTATGGTAAGATAGACATTTTAAAATATATATAAATACAAAAAAAGAATAACAACTGAATAAAATGAAAATTTAAATGCAGCTTAGTAGTGAGTTGTGCTATTTTTAGAACAGGTCCGGGGGCACCTCAAATGGTCCTTGGGGGCACCCGGGTGCCCACGGGCACCACGTTGGTGACCCCTGCTCTAGTGTATTTCTAGTTGGATGTTTTTCTTAGCTCATATCCTAGATGTTATTACTGTTTTTCTCTCACATTTTGTTGTTGGATGTAACTGGGACCCTGTGTACATAATCTCATTTCATCACATGTACTACATGCGGTGCAAATGATAATAAAGACTCTCTGACTCTGACTCTGATACATAGGAGGTGAAGGAGCATTAAGTATAGAACCACTAGACTGAGGAACAGCTTCTACCCTGAGGCTGTTCCACTCATGAATATCTAACCATGATAATCATGAAAATTCACATCACGTTACTGCTGATCTTTTTCATGTTGCTGTGTTCATGCGTGCTCATCTGCTCACACAGACTCATGTTCGTGCTGCTGTTCGGCACATTGTTTTTATGCTACTAGTGCTTAGTGTATATTTAGTTAACAGTTTTCTTGGTTCATATCTTAGATCTTATTTCTGTTTTTCTTTTAAATTTTATTGTTGGATGTAACTGGGACCCATATACATATACATATAAGCACTTATGTAAAACAACAATTATTTTGTGATTGGGTAGGTGCTTTTTATACAAAGTATAAACAACACAAAAGTAGGCATATGAAATTGTAAATGTTCATTGTTTATAAAACAGAACTGATCATTTATGCAGAGCTGTATGGAGGGACCAGACTAGATAAGCTACTTGCTTGATCCTGCCCCATGTCAAACACACTTTGTCCTGTGCTTTTTTATTGTTGATTTTTTGTGTGTGTGCGTATGAATGTTCGAGACAAATAAAAAATAAAAAGAGCTAATTTATGCGAACTTGTCCATTCTACCATTGCACTATTCTTTACGGCTCCATAAAAACAAACGCACAGAAGAGTAGCTCCCATCAATACTCTGATTTACGTAGGTTTGCGTGTGTGTGTGCGTGCGTGCGTGCGTGTGTGTGTGTGTGTAAGAGAGACAAGGGAAGGGAAACTCCCCCAACTGTTTACACACACACACAGACACAAATGGACTGTCCTGTAACTGGCAAAGAGGCTGATTGCCGCAGAGTGTGTACTTGAGAAAGGACACCTGAGTTTGTAAATCAGCCGCCCTCTTTCTCTCTGCAGCTTGCTGTCTTCTAGTTTGGGTGCCATTTTTCTTTATCTTTCTTTTTAATCACTTTTTTCACCCCAGTCTCTCGTTGGCTCATCTCTTTCCACCCATTTTCCCCCCTTCATTGCTGACTTTTGTGGGGGTTTTTGCATGACATTTTGCTTTTTTTCTCCATCTTTCCCCCTCCCTCACCTCTCTGTACCCATACACACCCTTTCAGGTTTTACCATTTAAGTTTCAATGGATTTGACTCACCAAGTCTGTCATATTAAGTTGATTAAAAAACATGTCCCTTTGATACAGAACATACGTTTTAACAATCAGTTTGTGTGCAGTGCCTGGTAATTATTTCTTTCAAGTTGTCTGCCAGTGTGCGTCTTGCTGTTCTTGCATACCTTCTGTTGTTTTCTCAAATGTCTAAGGGTGGTAAAACATTACAGGCTTTTTTCCCCCACAAAATTAGCAATTTAGCCCTAATTAATCAGCCTTGCATACGTGTACGAGTCCACTGTAGATATCCAACACTGTGGCAATTCCCTCATGTTTTTTCAAAACGCCCCATGTAGAAAATTTGGCTGTTATGGTAATTCTCACTCCTCCTAATTACTGTAGATCAGGGAATCTGCAAGAATCTTGTACTGTTTATCCACCCATTAGAGCCCATTAGAAAGCAGGAATACACTCCCCGAGCTCTTTAAGTAGGCTGTATGGACAACGACACTGTTTGATGTTTTGGCAGTGTTGCATGAAAGCATATAGAGACCAAACAGCTGAAGTGCTGATAACTTCAGTTCAGATTTGTTTTATATCTGAAGCTAATTATCTCATCAGTTTGCGTTCTTTATATGGTAGGTGGGGTATTACGTAGATAAGAGACATGCTGTTAAGAAGTACCTTAATGTCATGTCCCACATCAAGACAACCGTCAACATCAACGAGGACCCTCATCAATATGCATACCGCGAGAACCGATCAACAGAGGACGCCATCTCCTCTTTGGTCCACACTGCTCTCACCCACCTGGATCAGAAGGACTCATACGTGCGTCTGCTCTTTGTGGACTTCACATCTGCCTTCAACACCATGATCCCCCAAACTCTGATAGACAAACTATCCACACTTGGACTAAGCCCCTCCATTTGTAACTGGGTACTAGACTTCTTAACAAACAGACCACAGTCCGTGAAGATCCACAACTTCTCCTCCTCCACCATAACCCTCAGCACTGGCTCTCCCCAAGGATGTGTGCTGAGCCCTCTTCTGTTCACTCTGCTCACATATGATTGTACAGCCACACATCCAGGCTGTCATATTGTTAAGTTTGCAGATGATACAGCGGTGGTGGGATGCATCACAAACAATGATGAGTCCAGCTACAGACAGGAGGTGGAACACCTGGAGAGCTGGTGCAAAGAGAATAATCTTCACATGAATGTGAAGAAGACAAAGGAGATGATTGTGGACTTCAGAAGGAACAAACACACCCACGCCCCACTGAACATAAGTGGATCTGCAGTGGAGGTGGTCTCCAGCTACAAATACTTGGGTGTACACTTGAATGATAACCTCAGCTGGAGCAACAACACCACCAGCCTGATCAAGAAAGGTCATCAGAGACTCTACTTCCTCAGACGGCTGAGACGAGCTGGTCTGAGCAGCCCAGTTCTCACCTCCTTCTACAGGTGTGCAGTGGAGAGCATCCTGTGCTCCAGCATCAACGTGTGGCATGGAGGCTGCACAGTTG
The DNA here is from genome assembly GCA_038048925.1 of Garcialebias charrua. Taxonomy (NCBI): domain Eukaryota; kingdom Metazoa; phylum Chordata; class Actinopteri; order Cyprinodontiformes; family Rivulidae; genus Garcialebias; species Garcialebias charrua. Next base: position 12,178 of record JBBPBX010064682.1, on the reverse strand, counting down.
CAGAGAGGAAAGCTCTACAGAGAGTGGTGAAGGCTGCACAGAAGTCTGTTGGAGTCAGTCTCCCCACCATCACAGACATTTACACCTCCAGATGCAGGAAAAGAGCCACCTGCATCATGAAAGACCTCACTCACCCAGCACACTCACTCTTTGCCCCACTCCCCTCAGGACGGAGGTTGAGGAGCATCAAATGTAGAACCACTAGACTGAGGAACAGCTTCTACCCTGAGGCTGTTAGACTCATGAATAAATAAATAATAAGAATAATCACTGCAAAATATCACATCATGCTGATGCTGATCTGTTTTCTTGTTGCTGTGTTCATTTGTGACCATCTGCTCATACAGACTCATGTTCGTGCTGCTGTTTATAATGATGTTTTTCCACTACATTAGGGCTTAGTGTATTACTAGTTGATGTTTTTCTTAGTTAATTCTAGATGTTATTACTGTTTTTCTCTTGCATTTGTTGTTGGATGTAACTGGGACCCCGTGTACATAATCTCGTTTTCATCACATGTACCACATGCGGTGCAAATGACAATAAAGACTTTCTGACTTAAGTAGTACATGAATAAATTTAACTTTTTAAGGGCCTGCAGCTCATGCATGCCTGAATCTTAAAACAGTTGTTGAACTGTTCATATGTCTTAAATTTGCACACTTATTTTTCTTTCTTGTTCACAAATAAAATTTGGATTAATTTGGGGGTTAACATTAAAGGTAACAAGAGAAAGCCAAACAAGATACATGTATATTTGATATTTTGCAGGCTGAAAATAAAAAAAACTTTATTCTGTCATTTGAAGATCAGTATCAAAAGCAAAAGGGTTCAGTAAAAGGTCATCCCATTGCACATATTTACCCCATCCTGCTCTGCATACTCCATACTTTAAATTAGAGCTCAAAACAGTCGGCTAAATCCTCTCAGAATCCTTTTATACTTTGAAATGCAAAAAAAAGTAGAAATAGCACCTCAGAACAAAATATTTAAAGTCTGCTGGTGTTAAGGGGTTGGAGGCTTTAACAAGCTATTGCACTGACATAATTATTTAACTACATACACGTGTAAAATTAGTGCTTCTTTCTATATATTTTATAAAAAGAATTTACTTATTAATCTTTTCTGTCCAAAAGCTCAATAAAAATATTTGTCATGTAAATCTAATTTTCAATATTTTTTTTGTAAATCAGATGCCTTAAAAAGTCTTAATCCATCCAGTCAAATTACCAGTTTAATACAGCACTGAAAAAAAAAAATCTAATTTATTGTTATAACCTAAAAAGATTTTCATGAAAACCATTATTATCTGAAACAGCTAATTTATTTATTATTATTAAATTATTTATCTTCATTTGAATTAAATTTAGTAACTAAACTTGCACAGTTTTACTTTAAAATGTAAATGTTCATTTTTCCATAGATACTGTGGCCTGTTGAGATAAATTTATATTCTTTCAGGGAAAAAAAGTGGTTTTGTACAATTAGGCTTTGTGCAAAATTTCACTTGTTCTTAAGTCAGGTAAAACATAAATAAATGTTGTTTTGTTGATATTGGCATCATCCCAAAAAAGGTTCTGCTTTTAAAAATGTTCTCCAATCTTCAATCCTTGTAAAAAAGGAAGTGGTGGATGGTTTTAGCTTAGATGAAAGGGACAGCACACAAAACACACTCTCGCCCAACTGACTGGGCTCCAAGGTCAAGTAGACAATCAAGACAATCAGTCAGAGTCCGAGATTATTTATTGTCATTTGCACCACACGTGGTACATGTGATGAAATGAGATTATGTACACAGGGTCTCAGTTACATCCAAAAATAAAAAGTAAAAGAAAAACTAATAACATCTAAGATATTAGTTTTATCTTAGGTCATATTAGTTCATTAGATCATTAGATTAGTTCATATCTTATAGATGTTATTACTGTTCTTATCTTACAATTTATTGTTGGATGTAACTGGGACCCTGCGTACAAAATCTTGTTTCATCACATGTACCACATGCGGTGCAAATGACAAAGATTCTCTGATATGAACTAAAAAAAAATCAACTAAAAATACACTAGGCACTAATATCATAAAAACATTACTTTGAACAGCAGCACAAACATGAGTCTGTGTGAGCAGATGAGCACGAATGAACACAGCAACATGAAACAGATCAGCAGCAACATGAAACAGATCAGCAGCAACATGATGTGATTGATTTTTTTCACAGTGATTTAATCAGTTTTTTATAGGGAAAAAATACTCTACAGATGGGCATTAAGCAAAAAATAGTTTGAGTTCTTTTAATTGCTGTTCCCTGGAGTTATCAGGAATCACTATCTTATCTGGAGTACAAATAGTTCAGAGTTTCCTTGATGCATCCTCAATTATCCAAGTAAATATGTCTAAAAATGTTGAGTCAGGTCCTCTGGACGGATTCTTCCTTGTTGAAACGTTTCATCTTTTATCCAAAAAGACAAAATGTCAGTCTGTGAAGCTGCAACAAACTCAGTCTTATAAGCTGCACCTTCTCGTAGTGGATCAACCAGTTAGCTGGTGACAGACAAAATGTATTTATTTATTTATGAACCTTTATTTAACCAGGCAAATCCCATTGAGATCATAGATCTCTTTTGCAAGGGAGATGAGTCCTGGCCTGATGATGTGCTCTTCTGTACTGGTCCATCCTTTTGACCAGTGGCTGTTTAGTTTCACCAATGTAAGACTGATCACAGCCCTCCTGACACTGAGCAGTATATACAATATTACTCTTTTTGTGCCGTGGGACTGAATCCTTAGGATGGATCAGTCTTGGCCGTAATGTATTTTCGAGTTTGAAAGCCACTAGAACATCATATTTAGAGAATAAATGTCTCTGTTTCTCTGGGACTCCCTCAACGTTAGGGCTGTGTAATATCTGTGTATATCCACCGTCTTCATGTAGAGGTCGGTCTCTGTGACACTGTCCTGGACTGGTTCAAATCTTTCCTCTCCAATAGGCTGGAATGTGTCAGTCTTGGCAATGCCACTTCCCAGACAGTCGGTGTCTCCTGTGGTGTACCTCAGGGGTCAGTTCTGGGGCCCCTGCTGTTTTCCCTTTACATGCTGCCTTTGGGTCAAATTATTAATAATTAATAGACTCTCCCCGAATAAAAACAAACTACAGATGTTACCTGATCGCGCCGACATAATTTAAAAATACATAAATAGCGCTTCGTGTTGACTCGGTATCTAGGCTAATTTTCTTAGCAGCTAACGTCCGACAGTCCAGTTCACGTCGGAGATATATCATTTTAAGACTGTAAATCATCCAAAACTCTCATTAATAAACCCTCCATGAATAAAAAGAAATTACAGATGTTACCTGATAGGCAGTAAGATGGTCGCTGCAGACATACGACTCTCAGTAGGAACCCATCGGTCACAAGTTCTCTGTACTTCCATTCTAGGCAAAGTTTCTCATCTTTTGGGAATTTGTGAAGGCTCACTTGTTCACTGCTGATATTAGAACACCCAAATGCGCTACAACGTGACGGCATTTTTCAAGTTACACCAAAAAAAAAAGAGGCGATCTTTCAGGAAATGAATCTGTATGGAAAGCAGTTAACACACCAAACAAACGGGCAAGGCAGGCTCCGCCTTATGCCCAGTGCCCACGTGTACGTCACATGAAGTTTTGCATAAATTCTCAGATTTCTAGGGGCGTGTCCCAGAGAAAAAATTACCATAAATTGGAATAAAATTTTAATATATTTATAATTTATTTTGCAAAAACGAACAGAGCTGAATGATATAAGATATATATATGTTGTGACAAATATGCAAATTTCCAACATCATGTCACAATCCCTTTAATGTATATACTGTATAAAGTTGTGCATAGAAAGGACCATTGTTATATTGCATGTAATCAGTTGGATGACTACATCACACCAACTTTCTCCTGAAAGCCTCAATACAGTGTTTCTTTTTATATTAATTTGCATACCTGAGCACACAGAAATACAACAAACGCACACTGGCATCATGTTGCACACACACACACACATGCCATGAATGTGTATACACACCAAACACACAGGCACAGGCACACACACACACACACACACACACACCATGAATGTGTATACAATTACACAGACACATGCTCATAGATATGCACACTGCAGACCAGAAAAACACACACACGGCCATTGTGTTAGAAAATGTCAAATCCGCTCACTTTTCCCTGGAGGTTCAGTGTCAGATGAGATTGTGTTTCTTTACTGAACACTGCGCAGTCGGCCCCAGTGTGATTTTGGTTGTATGTGTGTGAGATTGAGAGTTAGAGAGAGAAGAGGGCCAGTGATGAGATATGTTGCATAAGGGGGTGCAGTGGTGTGTGAAAGAGAACAGGTGGCTCCATTTTCTGCCATCTAGCTTTATGTGCCATCTTCCCCATTGTGTTCAAGTGTGTGTATGTGTGATAGGGAGTGAGAGCCCGTTGCTTTGTGAGCAGGGATTCGTTCATACCTCGAGCACATAATACATACACATGCTACCTTGTCCTGTTTCAATGAGTCTGTGTGTGTGTTGGCTCTTTAGAGAGCAGGGTTCCGGTTGGTTTAGAAACAATTAGATGAAGCTGCGAAAGCCCAAAGAGATCGTTCTCCAAATGTCATCCAATTAACAATCTATACCGAACACGGAGCAGGACTCTCTCATGTTTCCCGTCTCTCCATTTGTCTCTGTCTGTCTGCATTTTCTCTAGAGACATGTTCAGTGACTAATATGTGAAAACTGGCAGGCTTTGTCACAGGCTTACTCAGAAACAAAGGATCAAAGTGAGTTGTTCACTTGTTCTCAGTTAAGTTTCTCTTTTTAAAATTAGCTTTTGTCTTTCTTTTTTAGATCAATCATCCAGGCCGGTGGTTAGGACCAGGCAGCAGCAGCCTGGCTCTAAGGGACCGAAGGGTGGTGCGGGGCTTGGGGGCAGCACTCGGAGGGGACCTCACTAACCAGCACCACCCCTATCACTGTCTGCCTCTGCATGGTCGAGCTTCTGAGTGCCACACTGCCAGAGAAGAGCGCCACCACCTGGGGGTCTTGGGTCAGTCTGCAGCCCGTATCGTTCCTTTAAACATGGCCTCATTCTCTGCTCAGCCAGCGCCCACCCCACCTGCACAGGTTCAAGTTTCACACCCGAACCTCAGTTCAAGTCAATGCCCAGATTCCAGCTTGGATTCAGTTCACACCCCTCCTTTATCCAAGCAGCCTGGGGGGGTGTCCTCCTCCTCTGAGTCTCTTACTCCAGGAGGAGGAAAGAGAGGAGGTGGAGATCACCGTCCACCATGTCTTATCCCTCGTGCAGTCGGAGCCAGCGCCTCTTCGAGCCTCCACAGCCTTGCCAGCAAGGGGAGCCCTTCTCGAAACAACTCATCCTCAGAGCAAACCTCACCTACACCTACTTCTTCCTCAGCCTCCTCCTCTACCTCCTCAACCTCCTCTTCATTCACCGGCCGATTAGGGCAGCCACCTCGAGGCCCTCTGTCCCTACACAGCTACAGTCGTAAAAACGTCTTCCTGCAGCATTCTCTACATACCGCTGAGCTGCAAGCTCTCACCCAGAGAGACACTTAAGACACACAATCATTATCATTCCAATCATAAGCAGACATATCATCAAGCTGAGGACAAGTGAGAATTTAAAGAGAAACTGCTGCTTTTCTGATAAACTCACCCCTTCATGCGCTTACAATCACTTTTTGCAATCCAGACCATGCCTTTATCCACACGTTGCTCAAACATTTGTTGGCTTTTCCTCTCACTCATATGCAAGTTCACACACAGGCACACACACACAAACGCACATATCAGACTGTGAGATTGCAAAAAGGCACTCACCCGTCTATCATAGCTCCCACGTTGTGTCATGCTGACAGTTCAGATGAGCTTACGCCCACAGACACACAAACTGCACACACACTCACAGACATTTTTCTGTACACACAAACAAATGCCATCACCCACATTTGAATGCACACTTTGACACAAAGACGTCGTCTGTGATATCTCTGCTTCACCATCTGCACTAATAACTTGGTGATAAAACTGAATGAATAGATGAGGTGTCTGCATTGTTAAAAACACATTTTTTTTAAATCTATTATTTCTCAACTTGAACACCAAAATCCATCCTCTGTTCAAGGAATTTTAAAACTGATTGCCGTTTCTATTTGAGGTAATACATTCTCAGCTCGCCAAATCCTGCATCAGATCATGTCCTCCCTCCACATAGGTCCAGCAAAAGAGATATTTCAGTGAAGATCCCCAGTTACAATCCTTCCCCTGCATGCTTTTTTAGGATTTGTGGGAAAAAACACTCAAGCATTTTGTACTCTTTCTATCATAAAGTTACATAAATAGTTTTCATCTCAGTGTTTCAAGAAGGGAATGAAACGCCACAACTTTTAAGACTTGTTTATATATAATAAAAAACCTCTGTATGAACAATCTGATGTATTCCAACAAAGTTAAGTCAGGTCCTCTGGATGGATCATCTTTCATCCAAAAGACTTCATCAGTCCGAGGAGCCACAACAAACTCGGTCCTATAAATAGCACCTTCTTAGTGGGTCAGCAAGTTTGATGGTGCTAAGATGGTCC
>JBBPBX010064681.1:0-20184 GCA_038048925.1 Garcialebias charrua | reverse complement strand
GTGCAAAGCAAACCTGCGGGGTGTTACAAACATAAGGTTAATAATCTCTGGGTGAAACTCCCAGGGTGGCGTTGTCTAACTTATCATGGTTAATCAGTTTCATGCTCTTAGCTAAGGAAGTAATGCCACATTTTTGGCGTTGTTGTGGGGCTTTGCTTTTATGAACATCCGGGACTAGTAGTTGTGACTTGCAATATTGGGTTTTTTTTATTGGTGTTTCTCTTTGGTTTATTTTCTTTTGTGTTTTGTGTGCAGATTGGTCGACCGGAAGCAGAGCAGTGGTGGTTCCAGCACATCTTTGAGGTGGTGGGTGGTTAAGATTTGTAATTATGGCCGAGGAAATTAGGGAGCTCAAAGAGTTGGTGGAGAGCTTAAAAATTGATAATGAGCAGTTGCGCCAAGGGCAGGCCAGCTCAAGTGCCCAGCCGTCGACTTCAGGAGTAGGCCTACCTAATGCCCCTCTTACAGAGAGACTGATTTTTGTGCCTAGAGATAGGAAGTGTCCCATCTTTAGAGGAAGGACCGGCATAGGACTGAGTGAGTGGATGGAGGAGGCGGAGATGTGTATGCGGGCGCGACATTTGTCTGTGGCTGATCAAGCTTTTTTTCTTTTGGATCACTTAGAAGGGGAGGCTCGAAATGAAATTAAGTATCGTTCTAGTGCGGAGAGGGAGAACCCTGCCAGAATATTTGAAATTTTACAGGAATTATATGGCTGCGCTGAGTCATATGTTGCTTTACAAGAAACCTTCTTCTCCAGAAGGCAGCAAGAGGGAGAGAGCCTTCAGGAGTTCTCCCTTGCATTAATGGGCCTTATGGAGAGGGTAAAGCAGCGCGCACCTGCTGGCATGTTGAACTCAGTGATGTTGTTAAGAGATCAGTTTGTTGAACAGGTGTTGGATGGTTCTCTGCGTCGTGAACTGAAGCAGTTTGTGCGCAGGAGGCCAGACAGCACCCTGCTTGAGGTTAGGGCTGCAGCAATTCAGTGGGAGCGCGAAGGGGTACCCTATGGGGTGAGAAGTCCAAGCCAATCAGTTCCGTCTGTTCATGGTATTCAGTATGGGATTTATGGTAGCCCGCGGGTAGCTCCCCTAGCAGCTGCAACGGAAATGAGCCAGCTTAGAGAGATGCTAAAGTGTCAGCAGGAACAGCTCCAGCAGCTTAGTGAGAGCATTTCCCAGTTAAAAAACTCTCGTAGTTCCAACCGTCCTCGGTTCTCGGGTCCAGTGATTTGCAGGCGGTGTAACCAGCCCGGCCACTTTGCACGAGAATGTGACGGGGTGCGTGTCTCTACTCGGGTCCCAGTTCGGAGTAATCCAGCTTCTCGTCCCCACCCTGCTTCAGAGGGGGAAAACTAGTCCCCACCGAACTGCCGAGTCACTGTTCAGGTGGGGGTGTTATTGGCTCACAGCCTGTTATGAGAAACTTTGGCGCGTCTAAATTGGTGTCCGCTTGTCCTCATGTAGATGTAGTCATGGGTGGAGTAACGGTCCCCTGTCTGTTGGACACTGGTTCAATGGTGTCCACGGTCTCTGAAAGTTTCTTTCGCCAACATATGGAGTCTGGAGGTAGGGGATGCCTCCATTCATGTCATTGGTTGGAGCTTAAGGCCGCCAATGGTCTTAAAATCCCGTATATTGGTTATTTAGAACTTGAGGTACAACTTTGTGGCAAATTGATTCCTGGATGTGGTGTTTTGGTGGTAAAGGACCCTTGTGGTGAAGTGCCAGGTGTTGTAGGGATGAATGTGATCAGGAGGTGTTATCAGGAACTGTTTGGGCTACATGGGGTGGCTTGGTCTTCTGTGTCTGGTGTTTCTGAGGCCCCTCGGTCGGTCGTGCAGGCCCTGCAGCAGTGCCAGTCTGCTTCTTTACAGGAATCTCGAAGCAGCCCTGGAAGGGTAAAAGTTAGAAAAAAAACAGGCTGTCGGATTCCTGGGGGAGTTATGAAAATCGTGGCTGTCACCTGCTCTGAGGAATATTCAGGCTCGACGGCTCTGTTTGAACCGGTAGAGTGTGGATTGCCGTCTGGTTTGCTCGCTTCCCCTGCCTTGGTTCCGGTAATTAAGGGAACGGCTTATGTACCCATTGTTAATGTTGGTTCCAATGAGGTGGTGTTATATCCTCGCATTATGGTTGGCACCTTGAGTGGCGTACATGTTATTAGCCTTCCCACAGGGATTTCTGAAGTTCCAGCCAAGGTGGCTACACTGGGGTGCCAGATGGCTTCGGTTAGTGTACAACAACAAGTGAAGGATTTGGATTTTTCTTTATTGTCTGTGGAGGAACAGGGGCAGGCGAGATCATTGCTCCAGCAGTATGGGACAGTTTTTTCTTCTAATGAAGGTGATTTGGGCTGTACCAGTATGATAACTCATGAGATTCCTCTGGTAGATGATGCCCCCGTTAGACAACGCTATAGGCGCATCCCCCCTTCTGAGTATGAGGTGGTGAAGGACCATATTAATCAACTACTTGCGTCGCAGATCATCTGTGAGAGTAGCAGCCCGTATGCATCGCCCATAGTCCTGGTAAGAAAAAAAGATGGGAGTATTCGAATGTGTGTTGACTATAGACAGCTAAATAGCAAGACCCGAAAGGATTCATTTCCCCTTCCCCGGATTGAGGAATCGTTGGATGCTTTGTCTGGTGCCTGTTGGTTTTCTACTCTTGATCTAGCCAGCGGGTACAATCAAGTTCCAGTAGCGGAGGCAGATCGTCCAAAAACTGCCTTCTGTACTCCCTTCGGGTTGTTTGAATGGAACCGAATGCCTTTTGGGTTGTGTAATGCACCTAGCACGTTCCAGCGGTTGATGCAACGACTGTTTGGGGATCAGCAGTGTCGATCAGTTTTATTATATCTGGACGACATTGTGGTTTTTTCTTCTAGTGTGGAACAACATCTAGAACGGTTGGAGGTAGTGCTAGGCCGACTTCATCAGCAGGGGCTCAAGGCAAAGCTTAGTAAATGTTCTTTCTTCCAGAAAGAGGTACGTTATTTAGGTCATGTGATCTCTAGTGAAGGGGTTGCTACAGACCCCAGTAAAGTGGAAGTTGTAGCTAACTGGCCAACTCCTACTAAAGTCTCAGAGCTTCGGTCATTTCTGGGTTTTGCTAGTTATTATCGTCGTTTTGTAAAAGATTTTGCAAAATTAGCAGCCCCTTTGCATAGAGCTGTGGCTCAGTGTGGTGGTGCTAAAGCAGTTAAGAAATCAGAGGTCGGGTTTGCTGTATATTGGACTGCTGAATGTCAACAGAGTTTTGAGGGCCTAAGGGCTAAGCTAACTACCACACCAGTGTTAGCTTATGCAGATTTTACCCAGCCATTTATCCTGGAGGTTGATGCCAGCCATGGGGGCCTGGGAGCTGTGCTCTCCCAACGGCAGGCAGGCAAGGTGAGGCCGATTGCTTATGCTAGTCGGGGGTTGAGGCCCACCGAGAGAAACATGGCCAACTATAGTTCCATGAAGCTGGAGTTTCTGGCTCTCAAGTGGGCCATGGCTGACAAATTCAGGGATTATTTGTTGGGGAATAAATGTATTGTATATACTGATAACAATCCCCTCAGTCATTTGTCCACTGCTAAATTGGCCGCCACTGAGCAGAGGTGGGCTGCGCAGCTGGCCTCTTTTGACTTTGAGATAAAGTATCGGTCAGGTCAGCTTAATGTGAATGCTGATGCACTTTCTCGTCAGCACTCCCCCGATCCACCAGATATGAAAGCCATGCTTCCGGGAACAGCTATGCCTCAGGCCTTGCAAGAAGCTTTGGAGTTTGGGACAGTTGAAGCGCGCCAAGCGGTTGTGGCAGTTTTGCCACACCGCACTGCAGCCGAACTGTGTGTTTTGCAGCAGGCCGATCCCCTCTTGCAGGAGGTGTTGGGGTTTTGGAGGAAAGGCCAATACCCCAGTAGAGAGGAGCGGGCCCTGTTGTCTGCTGCCACATTGGTTTTGCTTCGTCAGTGGGACCGGTTTGTAGAGAGAGAGGGAGTGCTCTATCGGAAGATATTTAGACCAGATGGTGGTGAGGTCATTTGTCAGTTGATATTACCCAGGGTACTTGTTAAAGATGTTCTGACCCAAGTTCATGAGGAACATGGTCATCAGGGGGTGGAGCGAACTTTGGCGCTCCTACGATCTCGGTGTTATTGGCCTTATATGGCCTCCGAAGTGGCCCAATGGTGTCAGGCGTGTGGAAGGTGCCAAGTAGCAAAAGATGTTCACCCCAGGGCTCATGGTCCAATGGGGCATTTACTGGCGTCGCGTCCCAACGAAATCCTAGCCATTGATTATACCACCTTGGAGCCCACCCAGGATGGCTTGGAAAATGTTTTGGTTTTGACAGATGTATTTAGTAAATACACTGTGGCTATCCCCACCCGAGATCAGCGAGCTGCCACAGTGGCTAGGGTGCTGGTATCCGAATGGTTTTATAAATTTGGTGTCCCTGCTCGGTTGCATTCTGACCAGGGTCGTAATTTTGAGAGCCTGCTTATTCAGCAGTTGTGCAGTTTATACGGCATTGTGAAATCCCGTACCACTCCCTACCATCCAGAGGGAAATGGTCAATGTGAGCGCTTCAATCGGACGCTGCACAACCTGTTAAGGACGTTGCCTGTGTCCCGGAAGAGAGATTGGCATACTTGTTTGCCTCAGGTTCTTTACTGTTATAACACGACCCCTCATCAGTCTACTGGAGCGTCGCCTTTCCTTTTGATGTTTGGTCAAGAACCTAGATTGCCCTTGGATTTCCTGTTGGGTAGAGTTGAGAGTCCAGTTGGTGGTTCGGTTCATGAGTGGGTTCAGGAGCATCAAGCTCGTCTGCAGGTAGCCTTTGAGGGGGCTAAAGCACATCTGAGACAAGCTGCAGATCGCCGAAGGCATGCCCAGGACGATCATGTAAAACCTCTGCCCTTAGAGGAAGGGCAGTTGGTGTTTTTGCGTGACTTTACGGCTAGGGGGCCTCATAAAACCAGGGATCGGTGGAGATCCGATAAATATAGAGTATTGAGGGCACCAAAAGCAGGTGGCTCTGTTTACACCATTGCCCCCATGGATGACCTGTCTAAAACAAGACAGGTGCATCGCACCATGTTAAAACCTGTGGTTGGTGTTGCTCCTCCTGATTCCATTCCTCTCTCTGAATTGCCTCCTGTAGAAGTGGGTTTGTCTGAGGATGATGAGCCTGTTGATTATGATCTGTTTGTTTGCGAACAGCAGCCCCTGGTGGTTGCTTCTGCCTTTCCCCCGAGTGACACACAACCTGGGGCTGTGTCCCGAGAGCCGGGGGCACCATCTGGACCAGTGGTACCTACCGGACATTCTGAAGCTGTGCTTGTTCCCCCTGCCGGCTGTGCTGACCCAATGGTTCTACGGCGCTCTAAACGTGCCAATGCGGGACAGCATTCTAACGTGCACCATCTCCCAAGATAGGCAAGAGACCTCCTTTCAGGAGGTTCTTCTGCCTCCTTGCTAGCTCTATCAGCTTGTTTTGGAGCTGGGATCAGTTTTTAATCGATCGTCGGGTCGCCGATACAAGAGGAGGGGGTAGAATGTGGTGGTATAGGAAGGCGAATAATTACCTAAATAAATCTCAGGTGCGTAGGGCTGGTTGGCGGTGGGCGTGGTGTATAACTAGCTGCCGCATTCAGTCGGACAGGTCGTTTTCGTGCTCCCGCTGAATGGCTGGTGGCCGTGGGTGTTGGCCGTGCAAGGCAACCCGTCGCTGAGTGTGGTGCGGGCCGGTGTTGATTCCTTTACGGGGTAGGTGTTGTCTCTCTCTGCACTATAGCAATATCGAACAGAAACCCTAAATGGAGGTGTTGTTATAGGTAAAACGGCCGCGGCGCTGCGCTTCTCCGCCCCCTCATGCTGTGAGGGTGTGTGTGTGTGTACGTGGTTGTGAAGCCGGCAGGTAAGGAAACTATTGGCCTTGTAAGCTCTATTTGTGGCAGCTATATGAAGAGTAGTTATTAATTCACTTTCTTTAGGTCCCTTCCACCTGCCACTGCTGCTCTGTTTCCGGAGACTGATGCTCTGTCTTCCGGGTCCGCTCTGGGTTCCTGGCGACTCCGTTTGGGGGAAGCTCTGTACGAGTGATTGAAACACGGACCGTGGCGTCGTCAGCTGTTTCCCTGACCGTGGTGTCGTCAGCTGTTTCCCTTACAGCGGCGCGTGGAGTGTGACGTCAGTGCAGCCAGCTGCTTGTCGCTGGAATGTGACGCGAGTGTACCCCGGTCGAATGGTGAACTGTATATATTTATTGTAATTGTTTATGTCTATGTGAGTAATTGTTTTGTGTGGAGTAGTCAGTATCTTTGGGGTTTAAAGGGTTTTTGGGTTTGTTTATTTAGAAGTGGTGTTGGCATAGCAGCCCCATTTTGGTGAATAATTTACTGAACATTGAATGTAAAGGATGTTTAAAATGTGTTTGTTTACTTATTATTAATAAATTGTGTTAAGTTATATAAAAGTTGTCCCGGATGTTTAAATTTGTGCAAAGCAAACCTGCGGGGTGTTACAAACATAAGGTTAATAATCTCTGGGTGAAACTCCCAGGGTGGCGTTGTCTAACTTATCATGGTTAATCAGTTTCATGCTCTTAGCTAAGGAAGTAATGCCACACACACAAGACGTTTTCGCATTGACCGGCCCTCCCCAGTCCGGCTCGTCTCTGGTTGGCCCAGAGTCGGCCCTGGCCCTCCCTTGTTCATTACGCACTGTCCGGAGAGCAAGCCTTGAAGTGGGTGGGGTGTTCTTGTGTGCGCGCTTACAGTGTTTTAAGAGAGGACACCCCTAAAAAATATTTGTTAGCTGAATATATATATATTAGTTTTTCTGAGTTTAATTTTTGTTAATAACTGATTACAAATCAGCTTATGTATCAGCTTATGTTAGAACGTAAATAACACGAAGCGCGCACCCATTTCCGCCTTTCCGCGCGACCTGAATGTCATTAAAATATAACTAATATTGTCTAACTCTTGCGCGCAGCCAGGGTTTTAAAATATAACTAATAATCTCTAACTTCTACGTGCAGCTAGAATGTTAAGAGGAGTGATTCCTATATAGGTAAAGTGGACACCTAAAAATCCAGTCCGCCGCTGTAGCTCAGAGCGATCGCCAACTGCTATTACACTCTTTTATCTTGACCCGGTGAAGCGGGTTCGCTTCCCACCTGGTACAAAGTTATTTTACTTTTTTTTTTAATTGGAGTAAATAAAAAGGAGTTTGTTTGGTTAACACAACTCCTTTTTATTTACTCCAATTAAAAAAAAAAGTAAAATTACTTCGTACCAGGTGGGAAGCGAACCCGCTTCACCGGGTCAAGATAAAAGAGTGTAATAGCAGTTGGCGATCGCTCTGAGCTACAGCGGCGGACTGGATTTTTAGGTGTCCACTTTACCTATATAGGAATCACTCCTCTTAACATTCTAGCTGCACGTAGAAGTTAGAGATTATTAGTTATATTTTAAAACCCTGGCTGCGCGCAAGAGTTAGACAATATTAGTTATATTTTAATGACATTCAGGTCGCGCGGAAAGGCGGAAATGGGTGCGCGCTTCGTGTTATTTACGTCCTAACATAAGCTGAATTGTAATCAGTCATTAACAAAAATTTAACTCAGAAACACTAATTCAGCTAACAATTATTTTAGGGGTTTCTGTAGTTAAATATTAATGAAATCAGCTCGCGCTGAGGTTGTTGTTTGAATGAGTCCCGCCCCTGCTGCAAACAACGAATCAAATGTGAGCAGTACATGACGTCAAACTGGGTCCGTGGGGCTCGGCCCGATAAGAACCACGGTGGAGATGGTTCCAAAACCTTCGAAACACCACCTCCCTCTCTCTGTTCAAGACTGCCCTGAAAACCCATCTCTTTAGACTAGCGTATCACTAACTTTACTAAATGTATTTTATCTTACCATTTTATATCCTTTATGTATTTTATATTTCAATTTGTCTCTGATAATGTTTGCTCTGTATTACACTGTGTTGGTTTGTTAAGTGTCCTTGGGTGTCATGAAAGGCGCTTTTAAATAAAATGATTATTATTATTATTATTATAAAACGAGGGCGGACCCCGGGCGGAAAAGGAAAATGCGAACACGCCGAACCCGGGTTAGAAGCAGGGTGGAGCCGGGGAGGGCCGTGCAGTGCGAAAACGGCTACAGTCTGCTCTTAGAAAGCCTTTTGGATGAAGGGCGAAACGTCTTCTGTTTCAAATAAAGTCCAGTTGTTTCTGTATTGAACACCTTTTTTGATTTTATTATGTCCTGGATGACTGAGAATCTTCACCAGCATATTCTTTATAAAGTGATCCATGTTTTTAGCCTCTCTGGAAGTGTTTACGTCTTTTGGACTTCAATGCTTTTTTGTTTTTTTCCCTGTCTGACTTTTAGAAGTATTTTTTGTGTTAAGCCACTAAACTCAGACCAATTAACCATTCAGGTGAAAAGGCTTCTTAAAACAGGATAAACCACTGTTGTGTTTACATAACTGAGTTTAAAAAAATCTCAATTAGTACTCATCCTTATGATTGTCTATTACAGTATTGTCTAGTCTACTGTTGTCATCACTTTGTTAAAATCAGGTCTTTCTTGTAAATGAGTCCCCAAGGCTCACTGGGATTACTAACTTTATAAATAAAGGTTGAATTAATGAATGAGTAAAGAAACTGTTTGAAATTAGATGTTTAGGTAATTTATTACTGGTTGCTTCTTAAAAATATGTATTATTTTTATGTACCGGTAGTTAAACCTTCTGGAATACACAAATTAATATTTAACACTAACAAGGTGATTCTCAAAGAGCTGTCAACTAAAAAGTTGTCATACAGCTGAGGACGGTGCAGTCAAAAATCAAATAAAGACTTTGAAAGACTTTCAGAAAGCCTGAATAATTACAGTACCGTACTGTTAAAAATCACATGAAAAGATTACAAGAAGGTTTGGCACCTTGGGAGCAAAACACAAAAAGTATGGACCGCTTAAAACAAAAAACAAAACAAAAAACAGCATTTGTAGCACAACTTGACACATTTACTTGATTTTTGGTCTTAAACTACTGAGAGCTGTGGTGTAAACTTAAAGGTTCCTGTGTTTGTTCAGGTCAGATGTCTCCTGATGGCACACACAGTTCCATTTCCAAATATTGCTCGCTAACATATTTGTGTTTCTCAGGGAGCAAAAGTGGGGTCTGAACACGTACCTGTACGCTCCTAAAGATGACTACAAACACAGGACGTATTGGAGAGAGTTGTACTCTCTTGAGGAGGCAGGTGAGTTTCACATGGTGTCTTTAGAAGTGGATACTGTTTACACAGTATATAATGATGGGTGCTCTGTACAATGAAATGGCTGTAGATGCACTACAATTCTTAAGTATGTTGTCTGTGTTTACACAGTTTCAAATGGCTTTTATAACAAAGAACATTTTTGTTTTATTTGGTTACCTCAAAGTAAAATACTTCATCGCCTTATGTTGAGTCCATGTTGGTTTTCAGATCCTCATTCATAGCTGTGCACAGTAAAATTAAGAATTTGCCATGTTGTCCTTTTTATACCTGCAGTTTTTAGCCCTGTTCACAATTATCGCATGATAAACTGCAGTTATATGAGCCAATTACAGGTAGTCCTTGACTTACGACGTAGATCCGTTCCTACGCGGCGTCTTAAACCGATTTTCGACCTAAGTCGGAATATACGTACATAATGCATCATATACATGTAAAGTATTGCTGGGTTTCAGATGACGTAGCAGTGACGTCACAGAATGCAGATGCGGGGCAGGACGTAAACGCAGCCGTTTCCTTCTGTTGCTGATTCAGCATCAACATGCCTAAATTCTGTGCCGTTTACGGTTGTTGCAACCGCTCTAATCGAGAGATAGATAAAAGTTATTTTCGTGTTCCGAAAGTAGTATGCTACAAGGGGATTAATTTAAAAAAACTTACAGAAAAAAGACGACAAACGTGGATTACAACCTACGGCTAAAAACAGGAGGTGCAGAAACTGACGAGAGTCTGCAGCGACCACTTTGTTACAGGTAAGGGTCGTATCGTTTAAATCATATTTTCAGATATTTTATTGGACAGTAACTAGAAAGACAGGTAAGATATGTTATGCCCTAGCTTGTGTAGTGGTTCAACACTTGGTTGTTCCCAGAAAAAATCCGATTAGAATGCTAATGTTGTTAGCGGTTAGCTTAGTGCTAGGAAAGGCATTTACGTGTTTTACTTTAAAGTGGTGTCTTATATTTAGGTTGTCCGAGTGCAGCAGGTGATGTACATTCCCAAGACTGGGCCCCCACTGTTAACCTGGGGTACCAAAGAAGTAACGAGTGGCCACAAACAGAAGCATCCCTCCGGCGCAGGGAAAGAGCTAAGGCCTGGAAGCTTCTCTGCACTGAGGAGGCCAACAGTCTGGAAGATGAGCTCTGTGAAGAAAGCTTACCAGCCCCTGAAAACGAACGATTCAAAGGTAAAATAATAATAAATAAAAATACTATTTATTTATTTATAGAATTTCTGAACGTAATTTTTAATAATTAAATATTTGCAGATGCAGAATGCCAGACGGATCTAAGCATGGTTGACCTCACAAAGCTGGAGGATGCAGTGAAAGGCTACACAACTGAGATCTGCGACCTTAAGGAAAAAGTCTCAGTGACTAAATTTACTCCTGAAACCTTCCAGAACAACGATAAAACAAAGTTTTATACGGGACTGCCCAACTTTTTAGTTTTGATGCAAATTTTTCAGCTCTGTGAACCTTATACATCAGCATGTCATCACTGTCAGCACTCTCCAAATTTGAGCAATTTATTATGATACTTATGCATCTCAGATTACATCTGCAGCTTCAAGACCTTGCCTATAGATTTAATGTGTCAAAAGCCACTGTGTCTCGAATTTGTTTTAGAACGATTCATGTTCTCCATGAAAGATTACAATTCTTAATAGAGTGGCCTGAGCGACAAGTAATTCAATCAACTATATTTATATAAATATTTTAAGTTTAAATGATTATACATGTATTTATCATTTAAAGTAAATCAAAAGTAAATTAAATCACTAATACTGTTACAGACCATATTTGTACATGTTAATTGTTCATGAAGACAAAAAAAAAATTTACCCAATAAGGTTGAATATTTTTAATTTATTCAATGAACTCCATAACCAATCTTTGTGAATATTGGTCAGTTAAAATGACATGAGTTTTGCTATTGAAATAAAAACATTTTTCTGAAGTAGACTCATTTTGCAACATTTGTGACATATGACATTTGTATGTGCTGTTATTTAACATATTAGAACACCTTTGAAATTCACAAGCTAATCTCATATTGATTTAAATATATCATTTGATTTAACATACTTAACTTTTCAATTAAGATTATTGTAAATAAAAAACAGCTGTCATGACATGTAACAACATCACATGACCCTTCTGCAGAGTGCTTGCTACAGGTGTAGCTGAAACATGTTATGGTAGTGACAAATGTTTTTGGGGAAAAAAAGAGCAACTGTTTAAATTTGTATAAACTTTTCAAACTCCTTTCATCAACTACTCCAAATAACATTCTTGATTCTTAGATTGGTTAGTCACGTGTGGATTTCTGTCCCAGGATTTCAGGTAGGATGCAATGTGTAAAATAGTGCTGAATTTTGGGAACTGCTGTTTCCCACAGCTGGTCATCTGGCAGAATTCTTTCCACATAAATATCATTTTCACTCCATACTACAAAATCACAATATTGTACATCCACAATGTGAATCTGATCCTGGAGCTGATGGTAATAAGGATGGTTCCTATCCAGTTGTACAGAATCTCCAACCTTGACGAGACGACGAGACAAAAACCAGGCTGTCCAGCACACATCCTCAGACCGACTTCATGCTGTTTGCTCTGTGGGCACTGAAGGACAAGACAATGAAACTTAGACATAAAAAATAAATACGGTAGTCTCCAAAACATTTCAATATGATACTTTTTTAAAGATTGTGTTTCACTCATTTCACTATCCAACACCAATGTTAGAAAATGAGACTATATTTATGTCTCTGTCAACCAGGTGTGTTCCACAGGTAAGAATGTATTAATCTGGACTAAGTTTTAAAAGGTGATGGAAAGGTCACACATTTTTTAACTGGAAACAAGGCAACATCCCACAAACTGCAAGACCATCCCCAAAACTACGGCTACATGCTGTGAAATATGCAAACAACAAAGATTTGAGTAAAAAATTATAGTTGTAACATTCATACTGTGAGGTGCGCAAAGTCTGCAGTGCAGTACCCTAATGCATGCTCAATAATCCAGGTAGAAAAATCTAAAAAAGCTAAGTCTGCAGTGCAGTAGTCCAAACCTTTTGAGAAATAAATTTTACCTTGATTTCACACACCCTGGCTCCATGACAGTCACATGAAACGACTCCATCTGGTGAGGCTCCCATGTATGGCCACCTTGAGTTTAACCAGCTAGTATCTGAAGTTACAAAGAAGATACGATCACCTTGATGATACTGTATTATCAAAACAAAAAAAATCATAATATTTTCAGTACATTAACTTACCTTTTTAATGGAGTTACTGTAGATCTCTGACCTACAGTGTAGAAATGCATATGACTCAACGTTAACACATACAACTCCAGCACGAATTTGGCTTTACAGAAGCTAAATATATTATTTTTAAGTAGATCCACGCACATAGAAATAACAGGGGGCTAACTAAACTTGTTGTTAGCATTAGCGATAGCGTAGTTAGCATAGGCTAATTACTAAATAAATAATACATCTCACTACTCACCCGGGCAGAAACAAGTCGACAACCATTTAAAGCTTCTTTTGATCCTAAATGGTTAACCCAAAACTCGTCCTCGCCAGTTTATTTAGGGCTTTGGCATACTTGCTGTAATCCATTCTGCTGTGTTTTGAACTGGGGAAAATCACTTCCTGCCCCGCATCTGAATTTCGCGCCACTTCCGGGTCACGTGATTGCAACCCAGCAATACGCTGAACAATTAACTGCATTTGCAATAATATCGCAATATGATAAAATTAGATTTTCTAATCGCGAAGGCTGCAATTTGACTGGTCACGTGACACAAATCTTTATCAACACTTTAAAAAAAAAAACACCACAAAGACATTTACGATGGTTGCATGGCTAGAATGACAACAACCAGTGCTTCAACTTCAAGTAAGCAAAGTATCAGCCGACAGGGATCACTGACCGAACTGTTTGAACTTCAAACAGTAATTTTTTTATATCTAATTTTTTATATTTATTTATTAACTGTCATGTGAAGTTCAGACAGTAGTTAGGAAGTTCACTTAACATGTTTACTATTATGTTTATGAAACAAGAAAAAATAGAAATGGTGAAAAGAAAAGGCATAGATTTGTTTGCTTTATTGTAATCTCTGCTTTAAATAAATCTGACATTGTTTATTATAAAATAGATTGATTTATTGCTTCTGTTTGTTGAAAAATACTTGAAGATATTAAAAAAATTATCGCGTTTTAAATCGCAATTGCAATTTATAGAAAAAAAAATTGCAATTAGATTATTTTCCAAAATCGTTCAGCCCTAGTACAGTACTGTATTACCAAGCACTTAGCCTATCCTAACACAGTACTCTACATAATTATCAAAAAAACACATATGTTTGGGAGCCATATTGAAGGGCAAAAAGAGTTAATGGCCTACAGGTAGTCCCCGACTTACGAGCGCTCTAACTTACGAGGTTCCGGACTTACGAGCTGGCGAATTTTAGGAAAAAACGCAAAAAATACTGAGTTTTTCTGTGTTTTTTCACCACAGTTCGTTAGCTAAACATGTGGACACACGTTTCCGATCATTTTTATGCACTCATAAGCAGTTTTTCGATGAAAAACGAGTGTTCGTAGTCGCGCTAGCAAAACCGTTCCAACTTACGAGCGAAATTCCGGACTTACGAGACACGTGGCGGCCGTTCCAATTTACGAGATTTCCGTGTTACGAGCGCCTCGTTGTAACGGAACTCGCTCGTAAGTCGGGGACTACCTGTACTAGGATGCTGTTGACGCCGTTCTCCTCGGTCCTCCGCTGTACCTGTTTTCCGTTTACGACGTAAAACCGCATTCACAGTGCAGTACAGTATTCCTCTGATGCTTCACCGCGTACAGTACAATATTTTCCGCCACTGCACCGCATACAGTACAATATTTTCCGCCACCGCACCGCGTACAGTACAATATTTTCCGCCACCGCACCGCATACAGTACAATATTTTCCGCCGCTCCACCGCGTAAAGTACAATATTTTCCGCCGCTGCTTTACGTTTACGACGTAAAACCGTCCATCTGCCGTATTCCGCATTCCATTTACGACGTAAAACCGTCCATCTGCCGTATTCCGCATTCTGTTTATGACGTAAAACCGCGTTCACAGTACAGTTTTGTTTTTTGAATGTCCAGAGAACCAGACGTAGCTTTTTTAGAGAGTACAGTGCAGTATTCCTCCGCCGCTACGTTTACAACGTAAAACCGGTCCATGCGCCATATTCCGCATTCCGTTAACAACGTAAAACTGCGTAATTTTTATTTATTTATTTTAATGGGAGATGCGTCGTAACCACGAAACGTCGTAACTCGAGACCGTCGTAACCCGAGGACTACCTGTATATAGTTTTTCTACAAGTGTTTGATTTATATCTCCCGTACTTAACAAGCAGCTTTTCTGTAAGACTTTATTTTACTTATTCATTGCTGTTTAAACGACACTTGGTGGTTAATAAAACAAAAGTAGGACTTTGTTTTGCAACCTTCATATTTTATCTGTTACATTTTCTCTGAGAATCACTTTAGAGTCTGCCATTAAAAAAAAAATCACTGTTGGGGTGGTTTAAAGACTAACATCTCTGGATGTTATCAGTGGTGTTTCTGATTGACAGACATTGTTGGCAGTTTAGTTTGAACAACTGAAACTATCAGCTGGTGCTTAGCTCAAAGGTCACTTCCTTAAAGAGGCTTTACTGTAGCTCTGATCCAAAAGGCTTCTTCAGTCCCTTGGTTTTGGGCCCTCCCACAGTTCAAGTTTTGTGCAATCTAGAAAGCACATCTGCATCGAAAACTGACACCATGAATACGAAACGCTTACAACTCTTCTCTAAATGTCCAAAGCTATTGATAACTTTTATGCGTTCATATGATTGTTTATTGTATGTACCTCATTTTATGGCTTTTGCTTAAAACGGGTCTCTCTTGTTAGTCCTCATGACAAGAATAACCTGTAAATAAAGGTCGAATGAATATACCGTACCTACAAATAAACAGCATGTCTCCTCTGTCTCTTCTTGTTTTAGCACAACTGATTGCCCTGATTTCAGCAGCTAAACAGCACAATATTGAGTTCATCTATGCAATCTCTCCTGGTCTGGACATCACGTTTTCCAACCCCAAAGAAGTGGCTGCTCTGAAGAGGAAGCTGGATCAGGTAGGACTTTGGAAGATGAGATGAAGGGTGGGGATGATGATGATTTAGTTACTGTTGATGCTTAGTTTTATGGTTCTCTAAAAGATTTATCTTATTCCTTATCACAAACCTTAGAGAAATAAAACAGAAAGGTTAGATTCAGCTGATGGCACCAAGCTGCTGCAGATAATGTGTATGATTTCAGGTGGAATTGCCCTAACAAACATTGGTGCAGGTTAAGCTTCAAATTAAATACATATTGATTCTCTTGTTGCGTTTCAGGTGAAGCAGTTCGGCTGCCGGGCCTTCTCTTTGCTCTTTGATGACATTGAGACTGAAATGTGTGCGGCTGATAAGGAGGCCTTCAGCTCTTTTGCCCATGCTCAGGTGGACGTCACCAATGAGGTGTATCTGCACCTGGGGGAACCCGAGGTCTTCCTCTTCTGCCCCACGGGTCAGTGACACCAAACAGATCATAAACAATAAAACAAACGGTTAAACAGACAGAATGACAGTCGTCTAACATGTTTGGTTACTTTACTTGGACTCATGTAAATTAGTTTTTTAAGCAAGGTGCATAAATTAGGCACTCGTATATGGTTTAGTTTAGTTTATTGAATGTATTCATTTTTTCACTGAGAATCTTCACCAGCATATTCATTTAATATACAAATAAAAAACAACATATATAGTACGAAAAAAATATATACCTATATAAAATGAAAAGGAGCAGAAAGAAGAAAAAAAAATCTTATTTTGTCTGCCCCTTTTTCAAGACAATCAATTCAAACTAAAATTATCTTTAAGTAACAACACAAAAGTGAATAACTCATCTTAATTTCTTATTTAAATACATTACACATTAAGCTATTTCATGTTTTTTTTAACAATTTGTTTTTGATCATTTTCTTAAAAACAAACATTGACCTTGCATTGTACAACACTTGTATCATAAAACAACCTCATTTCCATTTTGGTGTTTTCGAAACATGTTCAGCAAAGTAACAGCAGCATCCTTTACTCCTTTTATAATGCTTATTTGTGAATATCCAAAGGATTCTTTGTTTTTAGTTCGGCTAAGAAAAAGTGCTACTCTTACTGAGCAACTGGCCTAATGTCATGTTTTCAAAAATTACAAACTTCAAAAACCCGTCGAAGGTAAATTAGAACAAGATTTTACACATGAGCTTTTATTTACTTTAACAAAGAGAGGCTTTTCCAGCATCTTTCAGGCAAATGTTAAATTGGTTACCCTTTATAGATCAGAGAGAGAGATTAAAAAAAATATTGTTTTTAAATTGTAATCACTTCTGATCTGTCCTGTATCTCCAGACTACTGTGCTGCGTTTTGCACTCCCAGTGTGTCCCAGTCTTCTTATTTAAACACTGTGGGAGAGAAGCTCCTGCCTGGTATCGACATACTGTGGACAGGTAAGGTCACTCGACTTCCCTGAAATAATCATAGACTTCTTTCTTTACCATATTTTTTTTAATATAGATTATCTGTCTGTCTCTAGGTCCAAAAGTGGTGTCCCACAAAATCTCTGTTGAGTCCATAGAGGAGGTGTCTTCTGTCCTGAAGAGGGCACCAGTCATCTGGGACAATATTCACGCCAACGATTATGATCCACAAAGGCTTTTCCTCGGCCCATATAAAGTATGTTCCTGTAGATTATTATGGATTTTCTTATTTCAAAATCTGAAAACAAAAAACAAAACAAAAAATGAACATTTTTCTCTGACAAGGATCGACCCACGGAGCTGATACCTAAACTAAGAGGAGTTCTCACTAATCCCAACTGTGAGTTTCACCCAAACTTTGTGGCCATCCACACTTTGGCAACATGGTGTAAAGCTTTCACTAATGAAGGTTCGAGAGATGTGGAGATGGGTGAGTGTCTTTTGATGTATTGATAATTAATAAATGAACAAAGCCGGGCTTTTGTTTAGCTCATTATCTAAAGCTAGCTGAGTTTGGGGGTTGACTCAAAGTTAATCAAGTTATACATGTACAAATGTTTTTTTTTTTTTTAAAGAATTTCAAGAAATCCTTCTAGTGGTTCATGACACATTTTGCTAACGCTACAAATAAACACACGGATACAGGCAAAAACAAATGCTTTGCCTTTAGAGTCTTGCACTGAGTGTGTAATCTGAAGGTATAACTCTAAACCTTCTGACGTCTTTCTCAATTTCACCAGATATAGTCAACACAACATAGT
Source organism: Garcialebias charrua (assembly GCA_038048925.1). Lineage (NCBI taxonomy): Eukaryota > Metazoa > Chordata > Actinopteri > Cyprinodontiformes > Rivulidae > Garcialebias > Garcialebias charrua. The sequence continues at coordinate 2,502 of JBBPBX010064681.1, read as the reverse complement.
CCATATACACACTAGGGGTTGAACGAGTACATAATTTTTAAACTTGACATTAACATAAAAAAAAAACTCGAGTAGAACTCGAGTAGTCGATGACGTCATAGGATCTTAAGATGCAAAAAAAAAAAAATGCATAAAAACGTCATTATTTACAAAAAAAAAAGACCAACAAAACATTGGGAGCATATATTATGCTCCTATCATTTATCATACTGCAGATAAGTCACAGGAAAAACAAAACTATTAGTTATTTATTATTAAGCTGCAAAAGTTAATGAAACGTTCGGCACGTCAAAAACGAAACTTAAAAACAGTGGGGCGGTTGGACCCGGTGTTACACCATATGTGACCTGCAATGCAACACCGCCCCCTACTGTCACGATCTCCGGTGGTCACAGAAACGAGCTCCAAACAGGAAGTTGGGGAGTGGATGTGTCTTTCCCATAATGTTTAGCGGTATGTTAGTGTTCCGGTCACACCATGAGTGAGATGGACGTCTGTGATATAGACCTGCCTCTTGTGTGTTATTAAAGTTTGACTGTTTCCAGTTGCTCTGCTCAACGTGGCTTGGTTGGGTTTAATCCACATTGGGTTTCTCAACGTGCTCCAAACAGGGAGTTGATTTAGTGGTGTAACTGCGTTGTGATGACGCCACTACGAATACTCGACGTGAAATTAAAAACCTCGATATATGATTACTCGAATAGTCTGTTAAAGCCCTAATACACACACCGGTTTGTGAAGCTTGAGCCTTTTCTTGAGTTTTCGCAGACATCTTGGCTCTAAAGGGACCTTGAGATTGTACTGGAACATTGTGGCTTTACTCATCTCTAACGACGTTCCAGTAATTATTCAAACTTTTAAACCAGGACTTGATGCTAAGGAGCTCAGTCAGAGACGTCTGCAGAAGTTGCTGCATTTTGTAGATAAAATTGTTCACGGTAAATGTGTAAAAATGAACCAAAACAACATGGAGCTGTGGTTTTATCATGAGAAAAGACCAATATTTAGACTTATTTTGTGTGTCAAATGTATTCAAACAATAATATAGATATTATGGGATGTAGTTGTATGGTCATGGAGAAGCAAAGTAGAGTTTTAAATATGTATACTGTATACATTTAGTTCATTAGTTTATTTGAGAAGTCCATACATGGAATAAGCATCCTCTATACAGAAGACGGAAGGTTTTATGATTCTTTGAGGCAGTTTTACTTCCTGTGGCGCTGAAAGATTTGAACAGAATAAAAAAATACTTTTATTGTATTGCAATATTTCAAGATAACAAATTATCTCATCGTGATAACGAAGAACGTTTTGTCGTCATAACGCTTTATTGTTTCATGATCTCAAGATAACTGACTGTGTTCCCTCAAGATGGAAGGTTGCATTTTATTTACCGGTACCTTGACCTAGAAATTTTTTTCTTGCGATTTAAGTTTTGTAAAATTTTGCTCAGTGGTTCATGAGATATTTTGCTAACACACGCACGAGCAGACGTGGGCAAATGCATTAAAGATTTATTTATTGCATAAAGAAATATGATTTGAGTTTGTGGTGAGTTAAAAAACCATTTTCTGTTTCTGACACCAGGTGAAGAAGAGTCAGACCCCGGCTACAGCCCCCAGAAGGCCCTGACGCTGGCCCTCACCGACTGGCTGCAGGAGTTCATGAGACCAGACCAGCAAAGAGGTGGAAAGCTTGTTTAGTATCCTAAAACTCAGAAAGGGGCAGGAGGAATAAAATGTTTTGTGCTTTCAGGTCCGTGTCGTCCAGCTCGCCTAACGAAAGAGACTTCAGATGAGGAGCCCATGCAGACAGACGTGGACGAGAACCCCTACGTTCCCGGTCCAGGAGAGAACCCGTTGTACACGGCCGAGCCCCTGACGCTGGACGACCTGACACTGCTGTCAGATCTCTTCTATTTGCCGTACGAGTACGGGTCCACAGCCAGGAGCATGCTGGAGGAGCTGAACTGGCTGAAAACCACAGACAGGCTGCTGCTGCACAAACGGATGATGAGGTGACGGTACTTTCTTCCTTTTCACAAATCATTTCAACGTTGTCCTCACATTAGCGGTGCTCCTCAGACAGAAGAGTGGCGCTCCAAGGCGCAGCAGTTCGACAACAGATGTGAAGACGTGGTGCAGATGTTCAACCGTCTCTCCAACGCCCCAAACCGCAGGGTGCTGTACGACCTGTACGACTACATCTGCGACATCAAGAGCGGGGTCGGTCTGGCACGAGCCTACGTGAAAACGCTGGGTGAGGAAACCGTGTGGACGATCCGTCTGCGGGAAAATAAATGCAGACAAATAAAGAACCCTGACCGAACGGATTACATCTGTCGACTGTGATGAGTTGACGTGAACTGTGTGTGCTACCTGTGGAGACGCATGAATGACGTCAGCACAGTGACAGGAAGGTGTCTTACTCTGAAACTTCTCAAAACGTTTGTGGGTCGTTTCACTTTCCCTATGTAATTTGCAGAGACTTTGCAGACTC
>JBBPBX010064680.1:0-13690 GCA_038048925.1 Garcialebias charrua | reverse complement strand
GTATGTGTATGTATGTATGCATGTAAAGGGGAAGATTAAGTGACAGTTTGGTCATGTCCCCATTTACAGCTTTTTTCACTTTATACGTTTTAGTCTTGGCCAAGCTCAGACTAGTCATTAGGTCATCAATCCAATCATAATTAAACTATATTTTTTCCAAATTTATGCCATTCAATGAGTTATTTATTGCAGGTAAAATATTTAATTAGAACCTTTTCATGTAATATTTTGAGAAAAGACTTGAACTTTCCCTTTACGAAAAAAATCTGCTGGAATTTTGTCTAACCAGAACATGCAAAACATGAATAAGTGCAAATTTTCTGCACGTTTTCCTTGTGCTGCCTTTAAAACTAGGCTGATCAAAAGTTTTTACAAGTTCATAAACGTGAAAAGGCGAATGTGTCAATCCTAATCAAATGAAATTTTATAAATCCACACCATTTAATGTTGCTAAACATTTCCAGCTGCATGTTTATTGGCTTCTCTGCACCTCTTCACACAGCTGGGTGGGCTACCAGTACCCTGGCTACCGTGGCTACCAGTATGTGCTTGAAATGGGTTCTTACAAGCATTGGAACGACTGGGGGGCCCACCACCCTCAGATCCAGTCCATCCGCAGGGTGAGAGACATGCAGACGCACCGCCGAGGCTGCTTCGAGATGACCTCCTAGACGAGTCCAGGGTGAAAACCGGAGGAGCTCAGCATCGTCACAACACTAAACCCTCTGTTCAAAAGACCACTTTCAGGCTTTTAGAAATTGTTACATTATTTATTGGTAACTTTTTTTAAATTTATTTAAGCATGTTGGACACTAAAAAAAACTGCATAGGACAAAAAAATTACAATAATTATACTGTAGTACCTTCTGTCCACAAGTCCCATAAAAAGATTATATTTTTGATTAGGGAGTTTCATTATTGGACATTAATAAGCGTTTATTGGTTTGGTTCAACTTTATTAGCAATCAGACCTTTTATTTTTATTTTACCTGTGTTTCTAGCAGAAGTGATGCCAATATGCCTTTTCAGAGACTTTGAGGAGTAAAGTGATACTAGCGCTCAAAAAGCACCACCATGGACAGCTTTTAGATCTGCAGCATGGGTTCGAGAAGCAGGAGGAGGCAACGTTTCCTCATCAAGCCTGACAGAAGAACCAGCAGTCATCAAAACACCACTAAGGGTTGTGTTTTACTAAAATTTCAATCTGTCTGTCCATAAATTCTGCTTTTTACACTTTCTCAGGGATGCTGGCATCTGGGAAGCAACTTTTCAATGGAAACAAATCAAAATACAAAAAATAAAAATAAAAAAACACGTAAAACATAGTCTTGGATTTTCTTCTTGTGGGTTTGTTTAAGTGTCACAACGCTTCAATACAGTTTTTAGTCTTGTTAAGTAAAAGAGGAAATAAATAAATTAACAATGTCTGTCTGTTAGCAAAACATCTCATGAACTACAAAAAAAGTTCAATCGTGTCATCTGGACCAGTTTCTTTAAGCGAGAAACGTTTCGTCCCCCATCCCAAGGACTTCCTCAGTTTACAGCCTGTCAACCAGATCTGTCCCATAGGTAGCCTTCATTGCTCTGTTTCAAGCCAACCTCCTGTTAGAATCTTAAAAGTAGGCTTTTAACACATGTAAACAGGCATGCCTAACCAAAACAATGAATCATCATGTACAATAATCAAATGTTTTAGGCCAGATGACCAACTTGCAAGTTGCTATACACAGAAACAGCCTGAGGACAACCAAGGTAAAAGTGGTTCAGAAAAAGTGTTGTAAGCTCAGTCATCTGGGTAGATGACAACAAAAAATTCAATTGTGTCATCTGGGCCAGTTTCTCTAAGTAAGAGACTTTTCATCCCCCATCCAGAGGACTTCCTCAGTCTACGGCCTGCCAACCAGATCTGTCCCATAGGTAGCCTTCACTGCTGTTTCAAACCAGCCTCCTGTTAGAATCTCAAAAGTAGGCTTTGAACACGTCCAAAACACGCTCTCATTTAAATAAACTGGTACAGATGACACAATTGAACCTTTTTGGTTGTCATCTACCTGGATGATTGAGCTTACAACCCTTTTTCTGAATCCCGTTGGCCTTGGTTGTCCTCAGGCTGTTTCTGTGATTAGCAAGTTGGCCATCTGGCATAAAACATTTGATTGTTGTAAATGATGATTGGTTGTTTCAGATGGGTGTGTTTTGTATGTGTTACAAGCCTACTTCTGAGATTCCAACAGGAGGTTGGTTTGAAACACAGCAGTCTATGGGACAGATCTGGTTGGCAGGCAGTAGACTGAGGAAGTCCTCTGGATGGGGGACAAAACGTTTCTCACTTAAAGAAACTGGTCCAGATGACACGATTGGACATTTTTTGTTGTTGTCTACCTGTTGAGCTTACAACACTTTGTCCCATGAACTACTAAATGATTTTTAAAAGAACCTCAGCAAGTAATCATTGAGTGTGTATCAGCTGATTAGCATTTGGGATCAATATGATTCAAGATGGCCACCCCAGCTAATTAGCACAGCAAACCCCAAAACTCCAACAAATCAGTCGATTTCACAGATTTTGAGCTAAAATTGGGTGTGGTATTAGCCGAGAGTCATGCCAAACACACGCTCTAAAATATCATGCATGGTGTAATGATTTACTCAATACCCAAATAACCAGTGACCAACAAGAGCAACTCCAAGACAAGGAAATTATTAATAGTGTTTATTTACAAAGTGAAATCAACAGTTGACTGCAACTCAGCTGGGAGAGACTGGAACCCTGGAGGGTAAGGACAAGAGTTAAGATGATGGAGTCCTTGAAGATGGTTCAAGATATAGTTTGTCTCTTATTGTTGGAGGAAAGGGTCATCACATGGGTGAGGGTCCAATAGTTCCAGTAGTCACAAACGAGGAGGTTCCAGAAAGGTTGCATAGATTGGTGGGCAGGTGCTGGAAGGCGAGGAACGACTGGAGGAATCGCATCAACTTAGCAATGAATCCAGGGAGGTCTGAGACACAGTAGGAACACAGGAGTCAATGTGGTAGGCAGATAATGCACCAGCGTCAAATTGTAGTCATCACTTGCCATTTGTACTCCTGCAGCTCATTAGGAGAATGGTCCACAGATGTGAGCTTGTTGGCACCATCTGGTGTCATGGAGGTGGAACTGGACAGTTAATAACTTCAGCTCAAAAAAGAACTAAATCTATACCTCATTAACTAGCAAGCTGGCAACTAGATAAACCTATAACTAGCAAGCTTTTAACGTGCAAACTGTTTAGTTATTAGCTTGTTAACTGATCAGTTAAAATTTTAAGCTGAAATTGGAATTAGCAAAAGGTACAACTAAGTATCTAACTATTAACTTCCCTAGACACTAGTTAAATTTATATCTAGCTAAATAGCTAGGTGTTGACTTAAAGGTCCACTGACATGATCTTTTAACATTTCAAAAAATGGCACAACATATATAAATATTAAGATAGACCTCTGACCGTTTTTGCTAAAATAATGTTAAATGAATGAAAATTTCTCTCAAAATAGTTTAAAATTAGCGCCGTTTATTTAGACCGTAAATCCGGATCTTCCGGTCACGTGAGCATTCCTGTTTCTGACGTCACGTCCGTAAATTTCGCCAGCGCACCTAAAAACACTCTATTTTCATCTAAAAACTACTTTTGAGTGCATAAAAATGATCGGAAACGTGTGTTTATATGCTTAACTTGCTAACTGTAGTGAAAAAACACATGAAAACTCAGTATTTTTTTCGTTTTTTCCAAAAATTCGCAACCCGGAAGTCCGTTCGTAAATTTCGCCAGCGCACCTAAAAACACTCTATTTTCATCTAAAAACTACTTTTGAGTGCATAAAAATGATCGGAAACGTGTGTTTATATGCTTAACTTGCTAACTGTAGTGAAAAAACACATGAAAACTCAGTATTTTTGTCGTTTGAGCAGAGTTCAGTATCGGACGTGACGTCAGAAACGGGAATGCTGACACGTGACCGGAAGATCCGGATTTACGGTCTAAAAAAACGGCGCTAATTTTAAACTATTTTGAGAGAAATTTTCATTATTTTAGCAAAAACGGTCAGAGGTCTATCTTAATATTTATATATGTTGTGCCATTTTTTGAAAAGTCAAAAGAACATGTCAGTGGAGCTTTAAGCTGGAAAGTGTAAGGTTTAGCTTAATACCTAGATAGTAAATGACCAAGAATAACAATGCCAAGACCAGAGGCAGGTTTAACAATGTTCATTTACAGCAGGTGAATGATTCAACAGTATGAAGTAAATCAGCAGGGCAGGACTGGAACAATGGAGAGCAAGGGACAAAGTTAGTAGGAGGTCTTGGATCCTGAGGGATGGTTTGAAGTTCAGTGTTTCTCTTACTGGTGACAGACAAGGTCATCACAGACACCAAGTCCCAAAAGGTTCCAGTGGTGAGGAGCGAGGAAGTTTCAGAAAGGGTCACAACTGGTGGGCAAGTGGTGGAAGGCAAGGAATGTCTGGAGAGATGACAAGGGGGCTTTAGGAGAAACCAGGGAGATCCAAGGCACAGGAGGACACAGGAGTAAGAGCTGCAACATGTGAGGGATAGAGATTAATTTTCGCACATCACAAGGAATAATACAGAGACCAACATAATTACCGATTGGCAGATACTGCAACAGTATCGGACTGAAGCCATCTACTGCCGTATATACTCCTGCAGCTCGTCAGAGGAATGGTCCTCAGGTGGGATCTTGTTGGCGCCCTCTGGTGTAGGAAAAGCTGCAGGAGAAAAACTGGAGGTTATGCACCATAACCAATGTTCCCTGAAGGAGGGGAACAAGGTACAACAGATACGTATGGGAAATAGCGCCCCGCACGTTCACCTGTGAAGACACTTTCAACACGCCTGTTGATGGAGATGTTCAATATTTATCATCTAAAACTAATTACTCTGACCCAATAATTATAACCCAGCTCACTTGTATCAAATATTCTCTGTTCCCTTTAAACACTTATATTTGATAGTACAAACATGTTGTTTGCTTTTCTTTATGATACAGAAAAGACAGTCTTCTAGCCTTGACAATGTTTGGATTAGATGTTCTTGTTGGATCAGAACCATGACTTGTTTGTTTTATCTGTAAGACGTCAGAACTTGTCAACTCCACCTCCTTCTTGTTTAAATAGCTTGTCATGTCCAGTACAATTCGGAATTGTGCTGGACAATGTATTTGGGACAAAACTAAGTTTCAAAAGACATTAAAAGCCCTTCCCCCTTGCAAGGTTGTTTGTCTAACACTGTTCTCTTGTTTATCTTGTGTGGTTTTTATTAAGGTAACAGGGGTTTAAAATCCCCATCACCTGTCTTACAGGCCAATGAGCTTGCAGCATGCATAAGGGGGCTCCACCCCCTTATTACAAAGCATGCTACACACCTCATTTCCTCATCTGCAAGCACTTCGCCAAGCTTTATTAGAGCATTGGAGTGGCCGCCCTATGTTGTACCTTGTTCCCCTCCTTCAGGGAACATTGGTTATGGTGCATAACCTCCAGTTCCCTTTCAGTCGGGCCACTACGGTGCAACAGATACATATGGGAACATACAATCACACCCCGGAAATGCATAAGCAGAGAGTAATGCTACGTTCAGACCGAATGCTTTTTGAGCGGCCAAAAAGCATGAAACGCCTCAAGCTGGACGCACTACACGCACTGGTGTTCAGACCGGAACGAGAAGCTGCGGCGACGGTGGTGGTGGGGTGTGGGAGGAGCTAACAAAGCTTAAACTTGCTAAACGTGAAAAGTTTACAATTCAAAACTTACCCGATATCTTGACTTCCTCACTGACACGCTACCAGGCAAGGTCCTTTTTATTTCTCCTCCATACTTGAACAGGACTTTGCGGGTTGTTTCCGTGTCTCACAAACAATATGTTACACTTACGCAACAGCCGTCCCCTCGTTACCGCGTCACATAGCTGACTCTCCCTCTCTCCTCCCCCGACTCTCCCTGATTGGTTGTCAAGACGCGTTGAGCGGCGAAAGTTCAGCTTTCCCAAGTCGAGCGGTGGAGGCTGCCGAGGGCACCGCATGTACGGAAAACGCTCTGCCGCCCCTCCCGCACTGCTCAAAACAGACGTCACGTTCCGCACGACCCCTCGAGGCGCGTCTCCCATTGACTTTGCATGTAAACCGGACGTTCCTGCAGCTCAAAACGCGTTCGGTCTGAACGTACCATTAGGCCTTATGTTGATAGCAAGAGCACGTTCAACTCCTCTGTGTGGAAAGCACAGCCTGAGTGACGTCACATGATGTAACATCCAAGCTGTAGAATTTAATGAACGTGTTAGGAGATGCCCAGTTAGCATCAGAACAAATGTCTGCCACAGGGACCCCTTTAAACAGAGCCCAGCTCATTACCAGGCCTAATGTTGAATGAGCACGCACCTCACTGAGTGCCTGCTTGCCCTTACTACTGTGTACTCTAAAAATAGCCTATGTAACTCAGTGGGAGAGGTGTTGTTTTGACAGAGCTTTTCCAGTAGCAGGCTTAGCAAATCACACAAAGAGCTGATTTGTTTTGAGCCAATTCCTCGTTTTCTCCATGTAAATGTGCAGTGCGCGTACAGGGCAGAGAGCTTTCATGTGCTTCTGTTCCACAGTAACCACTGGAGGTGGAGGAAAAGCTGAGAGCTGAAAAGATAAGCTCTTATATGAAAGAGAGGGCACCTTCGAAACGTAAGCCAGATTTGGGCGTAACGTCACCTTAGAGCCATCAGGCGCAAACTGTGTGCACATCTGATGCACTGAGAGGGCATGAAGGTCACCCACCCGCTTTGCCGAGCATAGAGCCAGGAAAAGAGCTGTTTTATAAGATAAAATATCTATATTTACAGTCTTGATGGGCTCGAACGGGGTGTCCCAGAGAGCGTCCAGGACCAGATTCAGGTCCCACTGTGGCGCTATAGTTCTGTTAGGAGGCCTCAAACGCAGCACTCCCTTCATGAATCTGATCACGAGGGGGTGGGAGCCGGGTGACTTCCCTCCTGCCCATCCTTCATGACATGCAGAAATGGTAAACAAATAGACCTTAATAGTGGAGAAGGTTCGACCCTTCTCCACCAAGTCTTGTAGAAAAGTGAGAACTTGAGGGATAGTGCTGGAGAAGGAAATAGTATTTCTCTCCTGGCACCAGGCCTCAAAAACACACAATTTAAGGGCATAAAGTGACTGAGTCAAGCTTGCTCGTGCACACTGGATGGTGTTTATCACATTAGCCGGAAGGCCAAAGGTCATCAGTTTTAACCTTTCAGGGGCCAGACCCACAGCTGCCACAGTTCTGGTCTCGGGTGCCATAATTACCCGCAGGCCTGAGTCAGCAGGTCCCTGCGCACCGGCAAGCACCATGGCTGCCCTGCTAGCAAAGATATTATATCTGCAAACCAGGCACGTTTGGGCCACTTCGGTGCAACCAGGATTAGTGTGAGGGCCTGTCTGCGTATTCGCACCAAGGTCACTGGGATCAGTGCCACTAGGGGGAACGCGTAAAGACGCACTGATGTCTGCCACTCGAACGCCAGCGCGTCCATGCCTAATGGTGCGTTCACGTCCTGTATGGAGTAATACATAGGACAGTGAGCATTTTGTTTTGAGGCGTACAGATCTACGCTGGCCTTCTCGAACCTCTGCCATATTTGTTGAACCACCTCTGGGTGCAGATGTCATTCCAATGGCAGCGGTGCGCCTCTGGAGAGCGCATCCGCCCCATGGTTCTGCGCACCCGGCACATGTGTGGCTCTGAGTGACAGGAGGTGATTGCTGCTCCATTGAAGCAATTTGCATGTCAGGCGGAGGAGGGGCAGTGATTTCGTGCCTCCCTCCTTGTTTATATGTGAGATTACACAGGTGTTGTTGCTCCGAATCAGCACATTATTCTGACAAATCAAATTCAACTTGTTGAAATGTTTTAAGGAGAGAAAAACAGCCAACATTTCCAGGTGATTTATGTGCAGCTTCTGTTGCTGCTGGGACCATCGGCCACGTACGTGCACATGCCTGCAGATCCCCCACCTAGTCAGTGACGCGTCTGTCATGACCACTGTGCATGACAGTACACGGCCCAGGGGAACCCCCTGCTGAGGGCCATTGTGTCTGACCACGGCCTCAGAGCACAGAGGTAGGATGGAGTAATTCTCACATGTTGATGTTGAGGGGGGGCACCCCTCTGTTTCATGTGAAACCAGCGCTGAAAGGCTCTCATTCTCAGCCGGCCCAGCGGGATAGCGACGACCATCGAGGCCATGTACCCCAACAATTGTTGACAATGTTTAATCATTAGCACCTGATTGTGCTGTAATAGAGCCAAGCACCGACTGAAGTCTAACAGTCTCCTCTCTGACAGTTTTGCATGATAATGCAGTGAGTCTATCTGGAGACCGAGAAAACAAATGGTCTGGCTGGGCCTCAGTTGGCTTTTGTCTTTCTTTATTATGAAGCCTAGGGCCTGCAGGTGTGACATCAGCAGGTTCGTGTGGACTTCAGCCTGCTGGAATGACCACTCCAGAACGAGGAGGTCGTCGAGATCATTTAAAACTCTGACACTTTGGTTCCTCATTGGTGTCAGCGCTACCTCGAGGCAGTTCGTGAATACCCGGGGGGCGAGTGACAGCCCGAATGGGAGGACCCGATACTCGAACACTGTGTCCTCGAATGCAAACCGCAGAAACTTCCTGTGTTTGTTTAATATCGGGATATGAAAGTAAGCGTCGCGCAGATCCACAGATGTACACCAGTCCCCTGGGAGTACAGAATGTATCACTTGACGCAGTGTCAACATTTTGAACTTGTACAACCTCAGTCGTGCGTTTAGACGCCTCAGATCTAAAATTGGCTGAAGGCAACCATCCCCTTTTGGAATTACAAAATAACGGCTGTAAAAGCCGTTTTTTGCGTCTTTTTGAGGAATAATTCTTATTGCACCTTTCTGTAAGAGTGCCTGAATCTCCTCTTTCATCATTGGGACACGATCTGGGCTTATTGTTGACATTATTACACCATTGAATCGCCAGGGGCTCTTGTGGAACTGTAATCTGTAACCTTGGACTACAGTTCCCATGACCCATTGCGACGGTACGCATGCGGCCCAGGCGCTCGCACGTGAAGTGAGCCTGAGCGGCATGTTCATCTATGGGCTCATTAGGCCCTCTAGTGGACAAAGTTTTAATAGAAGTGGAGAGTCCGTCTGTGTGAGACAGCTCTCTGACCTCTTTATTTTTAATGTTTGTTTCATGAAAAAAGGGTTGGGTTGGGCCTTTAATTCTGATTTTTGACACAAAAACGTTTGAACACGATGTTTGTTTATTGATGCTTTCAAACAACATTTTGTTTTTATTACACAAACGGGAAAACGTGTTTCGTGATTTAACAAACGTGTTTTGTGATTCAACAAACATGTTAGTCCAGTCAATCGAGGCCTCTTTGGCTCCGAAATGTCCTGAAAATGAGTGGCTTTTCTTTTTCCCCATGGGTGGAAACGCTCTGTCAGTTTTGGAAACAAGTTCAGCTGTGTTAGGCAGACTTCTGTTTCCTGTCTCTCCCCGCTGAGGAGGTTCTGGGCTGTCCGGCCTGTCATGGCACAAAACGGTGCTTTGACCATGCCTGCTGGCCCTGTGGTGTGCGTCCGCGCTGCTCTGTCACTAGTGCCGACCGTTGTTCAGCCTCAAGTGTAGGCCTCTTGTGTGCTGGGCGTCGAGAGAGCAACTGTTGCTGTGAAGGTGCTCTGTGGCCGCTTGGTTCTCTGGAAGGTGCGAAGAACCGTTTGGGCATCCCCTTCCACAAGGCTTCCTCCTGTATTTTCCTCTGGTCACAGCGGCTCTGAATCTTGTCCAGCGCTTCGCCAAACAGACCTGTAGGCTCCACCGCCTGCTGGAGGAAGGTGGCACATTGACTCTCTGGCAGCTCCGTCAAAGTCAGTCATAAGTGTCGTTGGATGACAACTGCTTCGGCCATGCTTTTACTGATCGCCATTGCTGTTGCGCTTGAGGGATGAAATCAGCTGTCCTTCGGGCCTCTTCCAGCGGCTCTGCCACTTTCTTTTTGGCTGTCGTGGCTTTTTGTAGCTCCTGAAGCTTCTCTGCTTGGTACGCCTGAAGCATGGCCGCTGTCTTGAGTGCACGCGCAGCGAGGCATTGTGCACGAGAAATCTTCTCCATCCGGGTCGCTGAAAAACGATACTGCTTGCTAGGAAGTGTGGGTTTGCTTGTCGACGTCTTTGGCGCCAGGTGTGGATCTGAAGCAGTCCCACCTGTTCCATGTTTTCCAGGTCCAAAAACTGTGAGAGCGGGAAGGACAATGGCGCACTCTGCGTTGACCATGACCTCGTCAGTTCGGTCAAAAAGTCCGGTAACACCGGCAGTTTGTTCCTCACTGAGGTCTGTTGTTTTGGGAGGAAGTAGTTTCCAGCCATTCTTGTCTGCTGTTGTCGTGGTGGAGGGGCTGGCAATGATACTTTCAGTGACTCGGCCGCTCTGCGGCACAGGTCGAACATGGCCGATGTGGACCCATCTGCCTCGACGGGTACCATTGCAACCTCCTGGGAGAGGTCTCCTACCTCGTCCTCCGCGTCCTGCTCTGCCTCGTCGTCGGAGATCTCACCGGAGGCTGACAGAGAGAGCTCATCAGACAGTATGTCGCGTACATCATATTTGAGTACTGTGTCTTTAGGCTCCTCTCTTGACTGTGTCAGGTCCATCTGATTGCCCCAAGACAGTGCCAGCACATCCTCCATGTGGTCCGACTCCAGCTCTGCCGAAGGTCTGAGGGCTTCAGATAGTAGCATGTCCTTTGTCGTGCTTGAGTTACCCAGCGTCTTTGCTAGGAACTCCACGCGTTTCTCTCTTGTCTGGACATGGAGCCGGTTGCAGTGCACGCACGACTCCGGGTCGGTCAGTCCAGCTTTAGTGTGCAACATTCCGAGGTACATCGGGCAAACTTCGAGAGTGTCCGCTCCTGAGATGAAAAACCCACAGGCGCTCGGACATGGTCGTGACCCTGGGCTTCCCGGCCTTTTGCTGTCCTTGCTGGAGGCCTTCGATTTCTTCTTACTTCTCTCCGGAGCCATGATGGTCACCACGAGATGAGCAGAAAATCCCAAAATTTTGTTAGCAGCGCTAAACAAATAAAAGCTTTGTCGTCGACTTGTTAGCAACGTTAACAAGTAACCCACATCGTCTTTCTTCGTGTACTCTGTAGCAGTTTCGCTAAACATGTGCAAATGAAGTCCTTCGTCGACCACTCGTTAGCAGCGCTAAACGAGTAAAAATAAGTCCTTCGCAGTCCGTTTGTTAGCAGCGCTAAACAAGCTCGACGTCATCCTCGTGCTGTTCGTGAGAGCCCCCAGTTAGCCGAGCCAAACGTGGGGTGCCAGTCAGTTAGCTGCGCTAAACAGACTCAAACACCGATGTTCATGCTAGCAGCGTTAACCGTGAAGAAGCGCTCAGTTAGCCGGGCTAAACAGAGCTCCGCGGATGAATCCCTCATAGTGGCACCCTGGGTAGGGAGCAGGCTCACCTCCAGTCGGGCAGTCCTTCAGCCAGTACAAGGTCCGCGATGTTCAAGGTGAAGCGAGGTGAAGTGGAAATAGATGAGGAAATGAGGCGTACAGCATGCTTTATAGTAAGGGGGCGGATGCTGCAAGCTCATTGGCCTGCAAGACAGGTGTGTTGAAAGTGTCTTCACAGGTGAACGTGCAGGGGCGCTATTTCCCATACGTATCTGTTGCACCGTAGTGACCCGACTGAAAAGGAACTAGTCCTAAGTAGCTAAAGCTGTATCTAATCACATTAGCTAAAAACTACCTAAAGTTATTAGCTAGTCAATAATTTTCTAGTGGACTGTGACAATTTTACTGTTACAGTAGTTAATTCTTTTTTTTTTAAATTACTGGAAAATAAAATAGTATTTTAGCACAAACAAGGGGCTTTCTTCTTTCGACAGCGGGCGTCATCCATTTCGCCCGTCGCCGATAATGAGATTTACTTTAATATTTAGATGTGAACCAGACTGGGAGTGGTGGTGAAGAGTTTAGAGATGGTTGGCCTGTGATCGGAAGATTGTCGGTGCAACTCCCGGTGCCGACATCTGCCTCCAATTCTGGGCCCTTGCTCAAGGCCCCTTAACCCCCATCATCTGCTCCTCTGGGTGCCCTAGATATCAGCTCTCTGCTCCACACAGAGGGCTGTGGTAGCTCGGTGGTCTGTGGTTGCATCAGGAAGGGCATCCGGTGTAGAAAATAATTGCCAAGTCTTCATGCGACTGAGTTCGCTGAAGAAGGGATCAGCCGAAAGAAGAAGAAGAAGATGTGAACCAGATGAACTTCACCTCCGTCCTGTGAGGACCTGCAGGGTAAAAAGCTTGGTCCTGCAGCAGATGAAGGGGCACCACGCTCGGTTTAGAGCAGATTTGGATTAAAACAGCTTGGGAGAGCCGACACAGAGGGAGGGAGGGAGGCTGCTTCTTATATTTTTCCTCCATCGAGAGAAGGTTTCTTCCAGCAGCGCGCGACCAAAGCTCGTTTCTGCGGCAACGCCTGGAGCATCAGTCCGAGGAGGAGGACGAGGAGGAGGAGGAATAACTCAAACAAAGCTTCGGTTCGTGGCTCCGAGCAGCTTCTGCTGGACATGAAAGTGCAGCAAGGCAGCAACTCATCAGACATGGGGATCCCAGTGAAAACCGAGGAGGAGCTGCGCAGAAACACCGTCATTACACCTGAGGACGTGCTCGGGCTGCAGAAGATCACCGAGCGTGAGTAACAAATGCATGGAGGAGTGAGGGGGGAACCATGTTAAACTGATTTCTTTTTGTTATTGCCTGCTCGAGCTGCAGTCCACCATGGACAGCGACAGACAGCTTTAAATAAGACTGTCCACTTTGAGCCGGTCCGCATTTAAGGTTTATCCTTAAATCCACTTTAGACTTCTGAGCGACGCAGCATTGTTCCACTAAGTCTATACTGTGTTTTTAAAGCCACATAACAGATAGTATACAAAAATATTAAGTTAAATGTTGTACAAAAGTCCTTGGTCATGCCTTCCTGCATAATTCTTTGGAAGTGGTCTTAATCAAGGCTCTCCAGGCTTTTAAAAGACCTTTCAAAGTTTTTTCTTGAACATGTATTTCTTTTCTGGGTCATTTTAGTCCAGTGCCTGACCATCTTTAAAGAAAATAGCCTTTTTTAAGTTTTGCTAAGATACTTAAAATGATCTCTGAACCATCCAAGCATTAACAAAGCCCCTTAAACTAAAGGAATGTACCAGTCAGTGTATGTTTTTTAATCCTAACTGGCTAAAAGTATAACAATCCAACAAGCCAGCTGTTTACTTTAGCAAGTAACTAGCTAAAGTTATTAAAAGATAACTAGCTAACTACCTTTAAGTAGCCTAACCTATACCTAGAAAGCTTTTAGCTATAGAAAGTACCGTAGCTAAAGTTATAACTAGCCAGCCAATACCTTTAGGTGGAAACTAGCTAAATGTATAATTAGTTAACTAATTAACAATTAATTTTACCAATAAACTAATTAAGGCTATAACTATCTAAAAGGTCAGCAAAAAGCCTTTGCTGGAAACTAGCTACAGCTATAACTAGTCAGTTAAGGAATAATCTTTACTGGAAATAGCTATAACTAGTATGCACCTGCATGGTTTTAC
>JBBPBX010064679.1:8915-20184 GCA_038048925.1 Garcialebias charrua | reverse complement strand
CCAGTGGACACAAGGAACAAGGAAAATAATAAAATAAAGCCGATCAAAGCGTCAGAGCGGTCAGCTGTTTTTCGACCGACCCGAGGGGAAAAAAAAAGAAGCCTTTACTGCGTGCGCAAGCAAATCAGTTTCCATCCTACATAATACATCCATCCATACGTCCATCCATCCATCCACTATCTTTATTTCATTAGACAAAGCAGACACGCGTAATCACCGCGCCATGCGCGCAGCCACTGCGGTAAAGTGAGCCTCTACTCGGCTCCGTGTCTGCAGCCATGGTCTGTGTCCAGCAGCGCATCGCGCAATCACACGCGTTGGATTGGCTTAGGTTTTACAAATCGCAGCAAAGAAACTAAAATTTAAAGCACGATAATGGTGCACCAATTATGCAGATTCAACTGGCCGTTTGAAAAGGTAAAATGTACAGTTAACATCGGATGGATCAGCCGTTCTCACGCAGCTGTCAGCTGCTGTCAGCTGCTGTCATCATGATAAAAAAGCTGAATGGAGCAGCGTGTTTAATTAAAATAGCCTTGTTTTTCCCAGATAATTTTGCTCTAAAATGTTTTTGTTTATCTTTATGTAAGGTTATCTTTAGAATTTATTTTTCATGTTAATATATATTTGGTGAAACAAGAAATCTTTCTTTCTTTGAAATACATTATTTGGATGAATGGATGGATGGATGGATGGATGGAAACCGACCAGCCCACAAAAGCTTAATAAAAAAGACCTACAGCAAAGATAAGGCCTTTCTGCCCTGATGACACAAAAGTCATGTAGCACCAACACCTTTGTGACATCTAAAATAAGTCTGTGCAGGAGCTTGGTGTGTGTAAAGCCTTATTTTATTTTGTTTTCCCCCTGTCTAACCTTCTTAGATGCAACATAAGCATCTCCTGAATTTACTCAACATCTTCAGCTATTATACAAACTTTTCCAGTGTCATCAACTTTATAAAGTGCATTCCTGTCCTGTAGGGGAGACCGGGTATGGTTGTAACACTTTTTGCTCCAGCACCTTTAACTCACAGAATTTTTGAGCTAGAGTTTTCAAACTTTTATACAAAATACCCACATTTGTTGACTACAAATGGCACCAATTCAAACCTCTGCAAGAATATCACAGACCTCATGAGTTCATGTCAAATACATGGTGGTCCTTTGTTACAACCACACTTGCTGGGGTAAGTTGTAACAATTAGACAAAATAAGCAAAAACAGAGGCCACACCATGTGATATGCTTCAAAAAGAGGTTTACTGAATTAAAAGAACAATACAAGAACAAAATGTCTCTCTCTCTTTCTGTGACTGACCATAACTCAAATACAGGTGGTCCCCGACTTACGAGCACATCGACTTACAACGTTCCGGACTTACGAGCTGACTAACGAATAGTAAAGTTGTACAGAACATACAGAAAATACAGCACTGGAATGTGTTTTTAGATGAAAGTGTGTTAGCTATTGTAAACAAAGTTCTGTGCATGTTTATGAACCATGTTTGTGTTGAAAAATGGGTTCGTAGTAGCGCTAGCATACATTTTCCAACTTAGTCGGGGACCACCTGTATACTATTTGTGTGTGCATGTGTGTAAATTATTCTACTAGAACAATCTTCCTTAACATGTAGACCTATAATGCCTAAATATAGTATAATGCCATATAAGGCCTAAATAATGTGCACAACCCACCCCAACCCTGTCAGCCATGTTTAGCTAGCTGTAGTAGCATAGTGGTTTGAAATTAGCACAGGAAAATGCATCACATTTTGCCTGAGAAATTACACTTTCATCTAATGTAAGTTATATGGTTTTATCTGCAACAGTATAAGTACTAAACAAAATATAGTCATGGTCAAAAAATTTACTTTCTTACCTCAAAATCAGTTTTTTCTCCTTAGTATCTGCATGTACCTGTTTCCAGACTTGACAATGACAATATGGTATTGTGGAGGAAGCGGGTAAACACTGAAATGATCATGTGAATCCTATCATATCCCTGATTGGTGGAACTGGTGGTGTTACAACTCTCCCCATGTTACAACTATACCCGGTCTCCCCTACCTTTAACACCATTTTTATTATACTTTTACTGCTGTTAATATCATAATTTTTACCATTGGTGTGTGATACTGTTCATTAAATTTTTAAACCTCTTTTATGTTGTGTGTGTGAAGCACCTTGATAACAGTTTATCTGTTTTTTTTTTTCATTCAAGCTTTATTTATACAGGCTAGCCTCGTTGAGCCACGGGGACTCATTTACAAGAGGGACCTGTCTCACTCACACCTAGGGTCAATTTTAGAGTTACCAATCAGCCTTACATGCATGTTTTTGGACTGTGGGAGGAAACCGGAGCACCCGGAGAAAACCCACGCATGCACGGAGAGAACATGCAAACTCCACCCAGAAAGGCCCCCAGACCGGGATTTGAACCGGGGACCCTTTTAACTGTGCTATATAAATAAAATTGACTTGACTTGACTACTGTAGTTGTGACCCTTATTTTTTGGGGTGGGCTGTAACAAAACAATTAACATTATTAATGTGTAAAACATGTCACAATAACATAAAATACAATTCTTTGTATTAATGTTGTTTTTTTAAAGATCAAAAGGAAGTTTGCCAGTAGGAGTGTAGGAAAAAATAGATTTTTTAAAGAAAGACTCTGGATTCTTAGTCCTGGCGATTCAGAATCAATTCTAAATGCTCCAAAATCAATTTTTAAACATGTTTAATTTTACCCTGATGCATGCTCAATAATCCAGGTACAAAAATAGCTAAGTCTGGTATTCAGCTCAGTCTTAACACCCTCTCACAGTGGATGAACCAGTTTGCTGATGACAGCCGAAACCAGCTGCTCACATGATGGAGGACCATCAGCCTAACAATGGATCGTTAGCACCCTGATGGTTGTTTGCTATTCACAGAGGGCTGAGTGATACCAGCAATGACAGCATTATTGTCCCCCTCTTATAATGCTTGAGTTAAAGGTTACTACACTTTGGTAGGCTGAAGTCTGTTTTTGTCTGTATATTTTGAATTATTTGTATGTGATGGACTGGAGACCTGTCCAGGTGTCCCACGCCTCTCGCACAGTGATGACTGGACATGGACACCAGTGAGCCCCATGACTCTTAAAGGAAGAAGTGGTTAAAGATGATGGATGGATGAATTATTTGTTCCTATATTTTTATTTTATTGTTTTAGAGGAATCCAGGCAACTAAGCTAACCTAATACAGTACTGGTAATTCAAGTTACAGCATTTAATGCATTCCTGTATTATTTGTTTGTATTTTTGGTATGAATATCAAATGATTCAAAAACTTTGATAAAGTACAGAACCTACAATTATTGTTTTAAATAAATGTTCTATTTGTTTACATTGTTGTTAATGTTTTCAGTTTAAAATTATTGTTTTAAATAAATGTTCCATTTGTTTACATTGTTGTTATTCTCAGTTTAAAATTATTGTTTCAAATAAATGTTCCATTGGTTTACATTGTTGTTTAATATTCTCAGTTTAAAATTATTGTTTTAAATAAATGTTCTATTTGTTTACATTGTTGTTAATGTTTTCAGTTTAAAATTATTGTTTTAAATAAATGTTCCATTTGTTTACATTGTTGTTATTCTCAGTTTAAAATTATTGTTTCAAATAAATGTTCCATTGGTTTACATTGTTGTTTAATATTATCAGTTTAAAATTATTGTTTTAAATAAATGCTCCATTTGTTTACATTGTTGTTTATTCTTTTCAGCTTGTCAGTTACAAAGCTGAAACTAAATTTATGACCATTTTAATAGAAAAATCATTTTTGAATCAAAAATTGTTTCTGAATCGAAAAATTGATTTTGAATCGAATCGTGATACCAAAAATCGGAATTAAATCAATTCTCCAGACACAGAGATTCATACCCCTATTTGCCAGCAAAGCTGAAGTTCTGCACACCTTCCTAGGCTGTGAGTCTGTGTTGACAGTCAGTTCTGGGGGTTGGGTTAACGCAAATTAATGTAAATGAACAGCAATTGTTAACACCCCCAGGTAATGCTTCTGGAATGGGGACATTCTTCCAAAACTTTGAAGCCTGTTTTCTCCCTAATCTTATTTGCAGATTGCCAACATTGAAATGGCTGTATCTTCTTCATTTTTTTTTTGAGCGACATGTGTTTGGCATCATCGGATAGCTTAGAACCCACACTTTAAGATTCTGTAAATAACTCAAAATGACCCAGGGGAGACTTGTTCCTGGTTTTGCCACGGCCAGTCACATTTGTTCTCTGTTCAACTGCCCCTAGTGGTCTGGAGCACTTCCGTTGTAGCTTTTCTATTTGCAGGTCGCTCTGTGTTTGCATGTCTTCCCCTTTTGGGAGCGCGACTTATCTTTTGCAGTGCGCCTCATCTGTTGGAGCGCTGTTTTCATTTTGATGCGTGTTTCAACTTTTGGAACGCTGTTTTCTTTTTGCAGCGTGCTGTTCTGTTTTTGCTGCGCGTTTGCACCCCTCGGCCACCGTACTACCAGAATGTTTTAGAAGACTTCATGATTCCTTCTGCTGAGGATCTGTATGGAGATGCAGATTTCATTTTCCAGCAGGACCTGGCTCCTGCCGATGCCACCAGAAGCACCAAAACCTGGTTTGATGTCCATGCCACAGTGCTTGACTAGCCAGCCAACTCGCCAGACCTAAACCCCGTTGAGAATTTATTGTGTATTCTCAAGAGGAAAATGAGGAGCACCAGACCCAACAACAAAGAAAAACTGACAGCATCAAGGAAATCTGGGCTTCCATAACTCCCAGTTGATGCCACAGTCTGATTGACTCAATGCCATGTCACATCGAGGCAGTGATCAAGACAAAGAGATTCCCAACCAAGAAGATTGACATATTGTTTTGAAAGTAACATATTTTGATTGATTTGTTTTGATCCTAACAAAGAGATTCCCAACCAAGAAGATTGACATATTGTTTTGAAAGTAACATATTTTGATTGATTTGTTTTTATCCTAATTTCTTTTTCTTTTTTTCCTGCAAAAACTAAGTATTGTGGGCTGATGTCTTCACAGTATTCTAATTTTTTGAAATCCTGTTTTTGTGAGTTTCATGAGCTGGAAGCCCAAATTATGTAAAAAATAAACAAATAAATACAAACCGGATTCCAAAAAAGTTGGGAAACTAAACAAATTGTGAATAAAAACTGAATGCAATGATGTGGCAAAAGGGCCTTCTTCTACTCCGCTCCTGTTTCATGGAATATCTTACAAAAAGATCTGAAGATCTCGACCTTGACTTCTCTAAATGGTTTTAAGAATCTGCTGGACTCCTGGCAAAAGCCAATGCAGACATGCTCCTGTTTTTAGTTTTCTACATTTGCCTTATGATCTGTCTGTTTTGCTACTTTGACATCTTTGTTTTAACTTGTTAAAAAAAAATTGAATCTGTATTTCTCTCTTATGATTGTCTATTGTTGATTGTCCAAGTAAAATCTACTGTTGCTGTTGCCATCATTCTTTGTTTGTAGCCAGGTCTCTCTTATAAATTAGTCCTCGAGGCTCAATGGGATTAACCAGCCTAAATAAAGGTTGAATGTGGAGATGGCAAATGTCAATATTTTATTTGTAATAGAACATAGATGACAGCTCAAAAAATTTATCTTGAGTAAATGTAACATTTTAAAGGAAAAATATGTTGATTCAAAATTTCAGTGTCAACAAATCCCCAAAAAGTTGGGACAAGTAGCAATAAGTGGCTGGAAAAAGGAAATTGAGCATATAACGAACAGCTGGAAGACCAATTAACACTAATTAGGTCAATTGACAACATGATTGGGTATAAAAAGAGCTTCTCAGAGTGTCAGTGTCTCTCAGAAGCCAAGATGGTAAGAGGATCACCAATTCCACCATTGTTGCGCAGAAAGATAGTGCAGCAATACCAGAATGGTGTTACCCAGCGTAAAATAGCAAAGACTTTTAAGTTATCATCATCAACCGTGCATAACATCATCAAAAGATTCAGAGAATCTGGAACAATCGCTGTGCGTAAGGGTCAAGGCCGTAAAACTCTACTGGATGCTCGTGATCTCCGGGCCCTTAAACGTCACT
Organism: Garcialebias charrua; assembly: GCA_038048925.1. Classification (NCBI taxonomy): domain Eukaryota; kingdom Metazoa; phylum Chordata; class Actinopteri; order Cyprinodontiformes; family Rivulidae; genus Garcialebias; species Garcialebias charrua. The sequence continues at coordinate 14,077 of JBBPBX010064679.1, read as the reverse complement.
GCACCTCAAACAGGAATGCCACTGTCAAGGAAATAACAGAATGGGCTCAGGAATACTTCCAGAAAGCATTGTCAGTGAACACAATCCACCGTGCCATCTGAAACTCTACAGTGCAAAGAGGAAGCCATTTCTAAGCAAGCTCCACAAGCTCAGACGTTTGCACTGGGCCAGGGGTCATTTAAAATGGAGTGTGGCAAAATGGAAGACTGTTCTGTGTCAGATGAGTCACGATTTGAAGTTCTTTATGGAACACTGGGACGCCATGTCATCTGGACCAGAGAGGACAAGGATAGCCCAAGTTGTTATCAACGCTCCGTTCAGAAGCCTGCATCACTGATGGTATGGGGTTGCATGAGCGCTTGTGGCATGGGCAGCTTGCATGTCTGGAAAGGCACCATTAATGCAGAGAACTATGTTCAGGTTCTAGAACAACATATGCTCCATCTAGACGTCATCTCTTTCAGGGAAGACCCTGCATTTTTCAACAAGATAATGCCAGACCACATTCTGCAGCAATCACAACATCATGGCTACGTAGGAGAAGGATCCGGTACTGAAATGTCCAGCCTGCAGTCCAGATCTTTCACCTATAGAGAACATTTGGTGCATCATAAAGAGGAAGGTGCGACAAAGAAGGCCCAAGACGATTGAACAGTTAGAGGCCTGTATTAGACATGAATGGGAGAGCATTCCTATTTCTAAACTTGAGAAACTGGTCTCCTCTGTCCCCAGACGTCTGTTGAGTGTTGTAAGAAGAAGGGGGGATGCCACACAGTGGTAAAAATGGACTTGTCCCAACTTTTTTGGGATTTGTTGACGCCATGAAATTTTGAAACAACATATTTTTCCCTTAAAATGATACATTCTCTCAGTTTAAACTTTTGATCTGTGATTTGTGTTCTATTCTGAATAAAATATTAGATGTTGGCACCTCCACATCATTGCATTCAGTTTTTATTCACAATTTGTTTAGTGTCCCAACTTTTTGGAATCAGATTTGTACTTGAAATTGTTTAAATTGTGGACCCTGAATCTATCATCTATTAAAGATTAACTTTTTGAATGGAATTATGGAAGTTAAACAACATGTCCATGATATTGTAATTTTTTTGGAAAGGGTCTGTATATTGTGTTTATCTTACTTTAAAACCATAGCATTAGTTTTGTGTCTCACAGTGGGAACACACTCGGTGTGACCTCATCAGAAGCTCTCATTAGATGGAGCCAGCTGGGACTGTAAAACAGCCCGTCAGACTTATTTAGGGAGGGCCGGTCCCTCCCCCTTTTCACAGGTTTCAAGGATGTTTCCAGTGTGACACACTCACTCATGCTACTCAGAGAAACAAAAGTAACCTGAAGTTTTTGTATATTTGACGTGTGATGAGTTGCATGCTCCTCCCACCTTGTCGGAAAGATACTGTTCATAAACGCCCAAAGCAGCGGCCTTGAGGAGTTCCTTTGTGGTGCTGGGCTGCTGCTTCTCCTCCTTCTGCCAGTCGTCCATCACCATGAGCTGCTGCTGCGCCGTCACTCTGTAGCCCTCAACAGTGAGCCAGAAGAAGAGCTCCGCCTGAGCTCCTGCAGCCTGCATGAAGTCTGGATCAGGAGGTAAACAAACATGGTCCAAACGGTGCTACACATACATCTTTACAGTTGAACAGATCATTTTCAGCAGCTATGATGATTGCTTAACTAAAATAAACAGATTATAATTAACGAAGCCTCCATGTGCTTTTTAAACAGTTTATTGGTCAAGTCTTATGAAGTGATTTACATAATTTTCCACGTTTCTTTTGATAATTAGAGGATAAAAATCACAGTAATACATTTGGCCAAAGTTTTAAAATGAAGGGGTTGTTTTCACACCACATATACATAAAGTCTTAATCTGATCTGTGAAGCAGATTATGTTTTGATCTTTGACACGAGAGACTGAAGGAAGTGACCAGCTGGAGTTACAGAGACATTAGCTACATCATGGATAACCAAGATGAGTAACAGAGATGCTCTGGTTGAAATCTGCTGAGAACTAGTGAGTTTGGACATCTGTGAGAGGTGTCATGGTGTGTTTACCCATGAAGAACTGCAGAGCGATGTTGTGCACCAGGATGTGGTCCAGCGGGATAACACACAACTTGCCAAAGCTGGCTGCCAGCTTCAGTGTATCGACCTCCTGCACCAGAGAGAAACAAGAAGAACCTCAAAGTAACAAACTGAGTGTGAGAAGATGCAGCTGCAGAAGGTGCATACACACCATAATGAACTTTAGTCACGTCTGAAGTGCTCAGAATAAACTGTTTCTCACCTTTCCAGACTGTAGTCTTTGTATTCTGGTCTCACACACCTTCTTCACAAATATTAGACTGTTTATCTGGTTCTTGATCACATTAATGTCTAAAAGAGACACAGAAAGACACTAACATTAAGAAAGCAGAGCATTTGCTTCACCAAGCTTTATTTTGGTCTCACTGTGACAAAGTCAGCTTGATTTGTTCATATAGAAGTAAAGAACGTGACAGCGCACCATCTCCAGCAGTGTCCAGGGAGCGGAGGTACTGCAGCTCCTCCACCACCTTGTCTTTAACGGCCTCCAGCTCTGGAGGCTTGTCTGTTAACTTCAGGATGTTCATGAAGGCTTCGTAGTTACAACTGGAATCTCTAATCTAGACACAAATGACAACATACAGGATTTTATCTCCATCTATAAAGTGAACAAACTTGTTTGTGAACTGTTAGTAGTTTGTCTCCTCACCATCCAGATGACAAACTGGTTGATGTAGTCTGGATCACTCAGCTGGTTGATCAGAGGAAGGAGCACGCCGTACGCCAGCACCTCCTAAAAAACAAGAGCATTTTTCAGACACAGTCAACAATTTACTTCAAATGTGTCACAGAGTGGAAGTCCTCTCTTTGTACTTTTGTACATTTTACACCAGTTACTTACCCTTAGGAAGTATCTCATGCTCTTATTGTGGAAATCACCAGGAGGTAACAACAGATACAGAAGCAACTCGCACAAGTCTCGAAGAAAACCTGCAACACATGCACACGCACACGCAGAGCAAATATTTAGAGTAACTAGTGTCAGCCTCAAACGGCAGTACATCTGAGGTCACATTTATTGACTTCAGGCACTTTAACATCGCTGCGTTTACCTTCTTCGTCTTTGTGCGAGGTGCAAACTATGTCTCGACAAATCTTCCTCTCCATCTCCACCTCCGCCTCAAAGAATGACTCCACCAGCTCCTCGGTTATGTCCCCTGTTGGGAAACCACTCGTCATGCACTCGTAGCAAAACTCTTATCTTGACGTTTTAGGTTTGAAAATAACACCAAACTTACAATAACCACAGAGTACTGTATTTTCCTCCGTAAACGTTGCACCACCCTGTAAGTCTCATCAGTCCAAATATGTCTAATAAAGTGGAAAAATCCATAAATATGCCGCTTTGCTGTATACATCACATCTATTATGTGTCACCGCTGACGCGACGCGTTTGTTACACGTCAACACTGACAACCCAGAAATGTGGGCCGGTGTTGTGCCAAAAATCAATTGACTGCCAAATGGCAGCCGCGGCAGCATGCACGGGAGGACTTTAACAAGAATTTAACTAGATTAACACTTCAAAAACATTATTTGTTTGCTCGAAACTATAGTAAAGTGTGTCTCAGTTGAACCTTTGTTTAATCAATGCACTTTGACAGTCAAATCAGCTGCATTTCAAACGTCCATACGCGGAAGCGGGAGCGCACAGAGGGACGAGTCTGTCCATTTCTTCAGAATTTAACAAGATAACCACCTAAAACAATTATTTGTTTGCTTGACATTATAATAAAGGTGCGTCTCAGTTGAACTTTTACTTAATAAATGCACTTTAATGGTCAAATCAGCTGAATTTCTCTGGGACGGTGCAGAGAAATGAAGCTGATTTGACGGTTGCTCCAGGTGAGCTGGATGAAGGTGGCAGACTATGGCAAGCCGATTGTGTCATTAATAGCCACTTTTACATATTACATGACACTAAGGCATGCCATACTACTCGAGTGCCATCTAGCAGCTGAAAATGTTAGTGTTCAATGGTTTCAGTCAGAATGAATGAAAACGGTCATATCTCAGACAAAAATTGGTTTATAAATATGGAAAAAACAAATACGTCACTTCAGTGGATAATTCGCAGGGCATGCAAATTATGCAAAAAACTGCAACTTATAGGCCGGAAAATACGGTAATATGCTGAAGGCACATCAAACATTAAATGAGGAAAGAACAAGTGTGCGTACTTTGCTTGTCCTCTCTGTCAGCGAGGCGACCCTGGGCTTTTCTAAAGACACGTAAATGGGTGGCAAAGTCGTCCACCAGGCGAGTGGTGAAGTAAGGCTGCCAGTCCACCTCTTTGGACCTTCACACAGACATGATACAGTTAAGATTTAAAGTATGTGCACTGTAAGACACAGTAAATGTGCATGATCGTGAGTCTTGTACCGTGTGGAGAACTGGATGAGGGCAGTCTGCAGCGTCTGTCTGACACAGTAAATGTGCATGATCGTGAGTCTTGTACCGTGTGGAGAACTGGATGAGGGCAGTCTGCAGCGTCTGTCTGATCTCCAGTAAAAAAGACTCATCTTCACTCAGAGTGTAGTACCAGTACTGGATGTAGTCTCTCAACGCAAACTGGATCACCTAAGTGCAAACATGGAAGGAGAAGAGATAATCAGCTAAAGCACGTTAAATCTACAACATTATCTTAAGAGGGATAAAACTTGCAGATACAAGACATTTCCAGGCATAAGCAGTTTGATGAAGTGAACTGAATACACTGAGGAGTGAGAAAGCATTTTGGTCGAGTACATTCAAGAAAATATCACAAGCAGATAAAAGACATCAGAGCTCTCAGAGAAAGCATGATAGCTGTAAGATATGTTGGTTTACATGCAGCTGAAATGATAAGTATGAGTTCCCAGGAAAACAGTGGAGGGGGGTGGGAGGGATCCTGAGACACATTGGTGGACCAGTCAGGGTCATCTGACCAGCACTATCTGCTGTGTTTGCACTGGCTGCTGAGAACAACATGCATGAATATATATTTTCTCTTCACTCCGAGTGTTTGAACAGCAGAAAGTGTAGGAAAAATACGCTGACTATAACAGAAAAGCTTGTAT
>JBBPBX010064678.1:6141-20184 GCA_038048925.1 Garcialebias charrua | reverse complement strand
CAGTGGCGGCTGGTGGTGATATTTTTAGGGTGGGCTAATTTACACACACACACACACACACACACACACACACACACACACACACACACACACACACACACGTATAATGTACACATACATGTAATGCTGCAGGTTGGATTCCAACAACAGAGGCATCAATGTGAAATAAAGAAAACCCACTGTAAATTGACATTATGTCCTTTTTCAGCACAAAGACAAGCGTAAAACAACCAACCACCAAGAATACCAAAAGCCAAGCTTAAATAGAACCTTTTTCATCCAACTTACATTGCCCTGCATTAAGGGTTTCAACTGTAAAAGATTATTATTTTCCCAGTCAAACAGCTTTGCATAACTGCATCACACTCCTCCACACTCCTTTTCCCTCGTTTTTCAGGACTTTTTCAGGTTTCACAGGTTTTTTCAAAAACTTCTAAATTATTTTACATCTCAGTGTAGGACTACGGTGAAAATTGCAGGCTTTTGAAGGTTATTATACCACACACTGATAAAATAAAACAATGCATAATATTTTTTTAAATGAGGCCTACCTTATTTATAGAGAAGCTCACTCCGACGACTTTTCTGGGATGCAAAAAGGTTAATAACAACCTCATTAAAGTCAGGTGATCTCTGGATGAATTCCTGCTCAATAGAGAGTGCGGCCAGCGCGTTCAGTCTTTCCTGTCCCATGTTGCTGCGGAGAAATGACTTGATCCTCTTTGTAATTGAATAAATAATGATGTATAGTAAGGTATTTAAACACTTACTGAGCCACCATTATTGGATGCGCAGTTTAGCAGACTTTAATCTTGCACAAACTGCCACCAAAGTGCGAGTTCTTCCTTTTTCCGATACTAAGTTGTTTTTACTGTGATTAGACAAGAAATGTAATTTCACGCTTAGACTCAACTTATATTGGTCTACCAAAAAATAGACCTTTTATTGAAACTATCACAAGAATTACATTAAACATTTGTATCGATATTAGCTCTGATTTAATAACTACGTTGACAAGAATTCAAATTAAAACAAACAGACAGTTGGACCTTTCTGTTGGCACATTACTTAAAGTTTACCATGATGAAAACAAACATATTAAATAGCTTATGAAAAATAAGAAATAGGAGGAAGGAGTTCTGGAGCTAAGTTAAGCTAAAGTTGTTTACTTTGAACCAGACTAGGTGACACCGTTTCCCCCACACGAGCAGATTGCTGGGCTCCCGCACGTTCAAACACACCACGGCTCTTTACCTGTTGGAGGTTCGTCTCTTGGAGACAAGAGTGGAGAAGTTTGTGGACACACACGTGGATGGGTTTGTCCAGTGGCCGTCCAGTTGGACTTCAGCGTGAGTGTGCTGATTCACGATACGAGGAACTCGCCTCCCTCGGCAGGGACCAACGGTCAGGCGCACAGGCTGGCTTTCAAAATAAAACTTTAGAAAACAAATTCTTCCAGAAGATGAGTGAGTGAATTACAGTAAGCTTTACTGTAACTCCAGCTGAGACGTGGGTCGTTGACACATGACCGGACGTCTCCAGCTTTTCCCAAAGGAGAGCAACCAGTTGGCAGTTAGTTGTCTTCCAAAAACTAACTTCCAAATAGGAAGTGCCCATTATATAGGGGAGGTGGGGTCTGACCCACCTTCTTAATGGCTACAGGCTGGTTTCACAAAATAAAAGATGGAAGTTTAATTTCATAGGTAGAAAGTCTCTTGACGGACAACAGGAAAACTGTTTACATAAACAGCCAGGTGGCCTGCTTGTGAGCACAGAAAAATGTTATGGCTAACTTCATAGACAACACAAGAGAAGGGAGAGAACAGCTCTTACCCTGACTTCTGCCTTAGCGACAGAGTCTGCTTATTTTGCAGAAATAAAACCAGCAGAAGGTCATAGCTCATGAAAGTAACAGATCATCATTAATAATGACAAAAATATACTGTAGATCAATTCTGAATTAACACACATTAAAGAGAAAGTTCAATCTGATTAATTAGTGTCCATTAATTCATAATAATTGTAAAAATATATAAGTGTCCATCTGTCTCCTTGAGGGCTTCAAGAAGGTGTAACCCTTAGAGTTTCAGAGAGATGTGGAGAGGTGTACTCGAAGGTCAAGACAAAGGCCTATATCACTACATCTTCAGTGAACTAAAACACCTTTCTGACTCTGCAGATGTCATTGGGGTTGTGATGGCTATTTGCGTTAATTTTAGAGTTTCCGAAAAAGTGTTCTGAAGGTCGTTCTCTGTCAGCATCCTCAACAGTGATAGGGCAGAAGTTAACCCTTTAAACTCTGTACTGCTGTACATCACCATCAGTTCACCTTTAAGTTTTTCTTTGCAGATCATAGGGAAATGTTCACATGCGGTGTCTAATTGCTTCTGTGGGAAGCAGGTGTTAAAATCTGAGAACAGATCTGGATTAATCAGTTCAAATGACTGCAAATGTTGGGCCTTCTCAAAGCGAGTCTTTGACTGCTCTATCATTATTTTGCAGCACTGAGCTGCCACAGAGGCACAATCTGAACTCTGCATCCGGCGCGGTGTTGGAGCACTTGCATCTGAGTTTGGTTCTTCTGTGGTCAGCGACTCATTCAGATCATTTATGGACTGGGTAAAATTTTCCAAGGCTTGTTTTGTTTTTGTAGGATCTGTGGCACGTTTTTGGAGGATGTTATAAATAATAATAATAATAATAATTGTCTAATCTTGTCATCTGCGTATGTTTCCCATACACAGACGAAATTCGTCTCTGCATTTAACCCAACCACCTACCAGGCGGTGCAGTGAGCAGCCATAGAAGGCGCTCGGGGAGCTGGAGAAATAGGTGTGCACTCATAGACACCCCAAGATGTGTAAGAATGTCCACATGCATAAATGCACTGTGAAAAAATGACAAAAAGAAAAGAAAAGTTCTGTTCTGCAGCAGTGTGTACAAACCATGAGCTTGTTGGATTGACACGCTGTCCCAAGTCTGATCTTCGTAGATTTTTTCAAAGCATGCCTTCAGGTTTTCTTTCTGTTCAAACACAGTGTGCACCGTGCGGCTCTTGAAGTTCCACCGTGTTTGGCCCGATGCTGGAATTCTTCTGCTGCACACGTCATCCAGAACCGCAGTTCGTTTAGGGGACTTGGAAAAAAATGTTCCAAAAGCTGAAAGATTGGCAAAAAATATTCTGACAGGTGTGACTGATGAGCATGCCTGTTGAATGATCAGGTTTAACTGATGGGCATAACAGTGCACAAAGTGCGCATAAGGAAAGGCTTCGCGCAGCCTCGCCTGCAAACCGGAGGATGCACCGCTCATCACCGCAGCTCCATCATAAGTCTGCGCAATCAGCTTATTTTCCAGTTTAAATGGCTGGAGCTTTTCTTTCAGAAGCTTTTCAAATCCCTCTGCAGACCTGTTTTCTAGCAGGAAAAAACCCAGGAATCTCTCCACTGCAGCGCATTCAGTGATGTATCTTAACACAATCACACACTGACTCACACAAGCCACATCAGTGGTTTCGTCTGCTTGCACCGCAACAAATGGCGCTTCCAAAATTTCATCCTTAATTTTATTTTGATAAACCTCTAAGATGCAATCAAGCAGCTCATTTTGGCTGGTTTTGGAGGTGTACTTAGCCACCTGTGTATTTGACAGATGATCTGCCAACTGACTGTCCAAATAAGAAAACTGATTAACAAGATCCAGAAAAACACCCCGATTCAGCGATGAGGAAGATTCATCAGACCCACGTAATGGTAGCTCGTGTGCCCCGCAAAATTTAATGCAATCCAAAATCCGCGATAAGGCTTGTCTGTTTTTTTTCACCAGCTCGTTGTGCCGCTGTACAGAGATGCGGTGGCCCTCATCCAGCTGACAGGCAATGCTCACCCTGCCCAACATGGACAATTTTACACTGTTTTCAATGTGACTTTTGCTGCATTCATGCTTTTTTATTTTGTCTGATAAATGTTTTAGGTCAAAAATTCCTTGTTGGGTCCAAACTGTGTCTCCTCCGAACAACAAACACGGAAAGCAGAAAAGACATTTTTTAGCTACACTTGCCGTTAGCCACTCCTTTCGTTGGAACCAGGTCACAGAAAAACTCCGGTTTTGCCGCTTTTCCTTTTGCTGAATTTCAATATCCTGGGGTCTGTCTGGTCCCAACCTCTTCACCTCCAGTTTTTCCTCCAAAGACATCAAGGAAAATGGGTGACAAATCAAATAATCCACCTCGTTCATCATGCTAATCTAATCTTGCTCGCCATGCACTTACACTAAACCACACCCACCCACATAAACTTGGACTTGAAGCACGTTATTGTACGCCCACCCTAACTGGCTTATTTCTGTGGCATTGGGCTGATCAGAATTAGCCCCAATGGACTGCAAACTGAGGGGGCGTGGCGAGACGCATGTCAATCATTCTGAACCCACAGAGACATTGAATTAAAATGGGCTGTGAAAAGTTAGCCCCTGCAGAACGACCCAGATGGTTTAGAACCAGTTTTTGTTGTAAATTTCACTAAATAAGACACATTATTTTTAAATTCTGTTTTTTTTTAAGTTGTTATTTATAAATTGTTTATAATTATATAATTATATTATAATTATATAATGTTTAACCTTTTTAATGTGAATACCAGGCAGGGCTTAGCCCCACTAGCCCACTTATACGAGCCGCCACTGACCATACTGTATAGGGGTATTATTGAGCATTTGCCTGCAGTGTGAACATAGTCTATGAAGTAAAACTTTGTTAAGTTCAGTGAAAACTCTGACAGAAAGAAAATATGTTTTAAATCTGAATAAAAAAGAGAAACAATGTTAGCAAGCAAACCCAGAGCATGTAGCTAGTTCCATGGCGAGTACCTCCTAACCATAGAAAACATTATACAACATTAGTACTGTATGTTACTAGGTCACTAGAAGTCAGTAATCAACTGATAAAAAAAACAAAAAACTTTCAGCTTACCTCAATATTAGGCATGTAACGAGATCTCGTTGTACGAGATCTCGCGATATTAAACTCCCGCGATATCTCTCGTTGAGAGGTAACGTCTCGCGAGACGCTAATGCTAGCGCTAGCAGAGCCCCTAGCAAGTCAGCGTCACGGACAGCATGGCTTCGCCGGATGAAGTTGCTATAGAAGACGCCCCAACTACTGATGGAGGGTGCCGCAGACGCCTCTACATTTACATGGAGGGTCCCGGCGCTGCCGACGCTGCCCCGGATGTAAAGACACACGCGTAAACACCGGTGTGACCGGTGTTGCCAGATAGAGTCCCACCCACCCAAAGCACTCTTTACCCGCAAAAGTCAGAAGGAAAATCGCGGTGAACCGCCCAATCTGGCAACACTGGTGAGTGACGACGGCTGCTGATGCGGATATTTATGTTCAATTTTTGGAAAGTCCTGCGTGAATATCTATATTCTACAAAAAAAAAACGGCAAAATGAAAGAAAAGTAACGAGGCTATTTTTAAAAAGTAAGGAGTAGAAAGTACCAGTAATTGCGTGAAAATGTAAGAAGTAGAAGTATAAAGTAGGCTGAAAAATAATTACTTTACTAAAGTATAGATAACTAAAATTTGTACTTAAGTAAAGTAACGAAGTATTTATACTTCGTTACTTGACACCTCTGCCCACAGATGGGACAATCAAGGGTAACAGCAGCAACAAATAAAAAGATTCACATAAATGTTCCTAAATGTTAAATACAATATATAAAGAAGTAAGATAAACAATATCAGTAATAATGTTCAGTATGAACATTGAGAATGGTTATAAAGTCTAACAGCTGCTGGAAGGAAGGACCTGCGGCTTTGCGCATTTAGGATGCAGTACGGTAATCTGTCACTGAACTCACATACACATTGTTTTTATTTACAACTATCCTTCCTGTTTGTACTTCGAGTCCAGAAACTTTTGAGTCATTGCAAAACAAAAGGAAATGTAAAATTCACTTATCAAGTTAAACATTTGTTTAGTATGATGTTCACATGTTCCTCATTCTCACCTGCGTGACGAAGTTATCATCAGTTGCAAGTCAAACTGACTATCATCACATTCTGGTCACCATTAGCCCAGATAGATAAATACCAGCTCTGTAAATGTGTCGCATGAAATCTTCAGCTTTTTCAAACCTGTCAGATTTAAGTTAAAGAGCCAGTTTGACACAGCACACAGGGTTGAAGATGTCACACAAACCGATGGATTTTGACCAGTGTGGGGAGGGGACAGAGGGACAGGTGTGTGGGGGTGCAATGCAAGAGCAGGAGGACCACTCACCATGGTTGGGACGGTGAAGAACTGAACTGAGAACGACGTCACCGACACCAATCGCTCATGGTCGTCCTCCATAAAATCTGTCTGCAGCCGCCTGTAGTTCTGTAGGGGACGTGGGGTCAGAGGTCACTGCTGCCAGGCAGACAACTAAATATACCAAACCTGATCTCAGGGTTAAACGCAAATGTGGTCAAATTTGTTTGTACCCTTTGGTAAAGAAAAAAATAAAACACAATAACATAAAACTGACAAAAGTTTATCTTTTGATTTCTCCCGTCTGCAGGGTTTGCCACACAAAGCTAACTTGCAAGAAAAATAATTACAATTGCTCAACGCCGGATGCCGCTCCTGATCAAATCTAGACTCAAACCTCCAGCCTTAGGAGTACGAGATCCATGCACTTGAAACTGACAAAAGTTATAAGAAAGGGAAAAAAAATACAACTTAAAATCAGCTAATAAAAACTTCATTTTCTATTTCTGGCTGAACATTTAAAAAATAAAATAATGAAACTGGCCTTGATAAAAAAAAAATGAATAGTACTTTTACTTAAACAACTTTTGAGTGAAAAATATAAATCTGTGACTCAGACATGTCTGCACCTGTCCACAGCTATTTTTGCTCCTTCTGAGCAAAGTGCTCCAGCTCTCTCAGGTTTGAAGGGTCCCTTCTGCACAGTGACAACTTTTCACTCTGTAAATAGACAAGACTGACTGAAGACACCCGTGATGCTGATTACAGGACACATCATGTCCCTATGGGCTAACTGTTTCAGTCTTTTCTAGGGGTACCATCTTTTTTGTCAAGGCCAGTTTCTTTAGCTTTTGAAAAATAATTCAGTTCAACTAAAATTTTTAGAGAGAAAAAAAAAAAAAAATTTTATTAGTTGATTTTTTAGAGCAGCTGTGGACAACTTCTCTCTGCGACAGGGAACAACAAAAGGGTAAAAACACATCTGACCACATCTGTATCTACCGGTAAATTCTACAAGAAAAACTCACAGTTTATGAGAAATCACTGCTGCCAGACAACTGACAATAAAAATAATCATCTCAGGTCTAAATATTACACACAAACACTTTCTCAGCTTATCAGACTGTATATGGCAGGGGTCTGCAACCTTTGTGACCAAAAGAGCCATTTTTGCACCTTCGTTCACTAAATTAAATGTGTCCAGAGTCGCAACAACCTGCTACAACTGTGATCATCAAGTGGTGGACTGCTTTAAATTTGTTGGAGGGGGCTTTAAAAAAATCTAAAAATTATCTAATAATTTCTGACATGCATTAATATTTTTACAATTTAAAACAAAAGAAAAAAAAAACAAATTCTTTAAATAAATTTTTTTAACCAACTTTTATTTATTTAAACAAACTATGAACTATGCAGACCAATGTGATTTTCTTTTTTATTGCTTAAAAATAAGAATAGAAATAAAGCATAAAGTTAAAATATTTTCTTCCTTGTATTAGTTCCAGTAATGGCATATTTGCAAAATAAATTACCACAAAGCTGAAAAATTAAAATAGCTAAAACTAGCTTTATTTTTGTTTGTATAACAACCAGTAAAATTCAGTTTTATTTCTGTTTTGGTCAAAGCTTGAAAGAGCTGCTGCAGAGGGACCAAAGAGCCACATGTGGCTCCAGAGCCACAGGTTGCAGACCCCTGGTACAGTATATGGGAACCACCTGGCCTGTAAATCTAGTTATAGCCTGCAAGGTCCATGTAAGGTTTATGTTTGAACCAGCTGCAGGTTCAGCTGGGATCAAGTCTTAGGCGTATTGGGTACCTTAGCGAACTGGATGGCAAAACACTTCTTGTACTTGAGATCCATGAGGAGGCTATTCATCAGTAGCTGGTGGTAAATGTTCCTGGCTCCTGCAGAAACACACAGATTATGATCCTGACCACTTCTTATCAGAAACTCATGACCTATAATCTATTAGTCACCTTTCCACATCTTGGAGTCGTTCAGCATCAAGCGGTCCACCAGCGAGGAGTTCTCTCCTTCTGGACCTTTCTGTAGGCCTACCTGGCACAGGATCCTCCTAAGACCACCTGAAACAGAGCTGAGGGTCAGCAGGAACAAACTGAGCAGGGTATTGTGGGTAATGAAGTCCAAACGTACCGGAGTGCTGAATGATCTGTCCCAGCCAGGTAAGAGCCTTCAGAGCGAAACACTGATGTGCCACGACAGACGAGTGCATCACCTGAACCCGCAGGGGCTTCGACTGGCGGCTGGTGTTCCTCTGAGGGAGAGAGAAATTCAGGGGTCATTGAATTTCATAACCACATGAATGTACCCAAACCTTAGTGGAAAATGGATCTAAATATCCATAAGGACAAACTCAAGTCCAAAAACGTTGGGACAGGAGCAGTAAAAGACTGTAAGTGATACAAATCAGAAACAACTGGAGGAGCATTTTAAAACTGATCAAGGACACTAAGCAGACTGGGTATAACGAAAAGCATTTCAGAGAGGCTGAATTTTTCAGAAGTAAAGCTGGGCAGAGGTTTACCAGACTGTGGCAAACTGTCTAAATATATGACAAGAAAGTTAATTCTCAATAGTCCAGGTATCAAATCCGCTCAAAAAACGTACCGGAGTGCTGAATGGTACTAAAAAGAAACTGTCCAGATGAACTGATTGAGAATGAGCGGGTCTAAATATATCTTCCTCAGAAGCTTTCAAGTATCTGGAGACACCTCTGAGCTCAAAAGATAAGGCCGAAAGTACATTTTGGATGGTCAAGATCTTTGGGTCCTCAGGGGACACTGCATGAAAAACATGTCTGATTCTGTTCTGGACGTCACTGCATGGGCTCAAGAACACCTCCACAAACCATCCATCCATCCATCCATCCATAATCTTCTTAGCTTAACATCTTCTTTTGTCAGGTCACAGGGGTCACTGGTGCCCATATCCAGCAGTCACTGTGTAACAGACAGTGTCCAGTCCATCACAAGGACCCAAAGAGACAAACAAGATAAACAACCATTCACTCTCTCACTCACACCTAGGCACAATTTAGAGTTACCAATCAGTCTAACATGCAAGTTTTTGGTCTGTGGGAGAAAACTGGAGTACCCGGAGAAAACACACGCATGCATGGCGAGAACATGCAAACTCCACCCAGATAGGCTTCTGGCCGGGATTTGATCCGACAACCTTCTCACTGAGAGGCAACAGCCCTACCACCGTGCCGTCTCCTCCACAATCTATTGTTTGTAAACAAAGTTTAACGTATCATTCACAAACGCTGGTTGAAGTTCTACCATGCAAAGAAAAATCCATATGTGAACACCACTGTCTTCTCTGGACCAAAGGTCATTTAAAATGGATTGAGGCAAAGTGGAAAATTGTTCTATGGTCAGATGAATCCATATCTGAAATTCTTTTTAGAAAGCATAGACATCACATCCATCGTACTAATGAGGAGGAGGACCATCCAGCCTGTTGTCAGCGCACAGTTCAAATGCCTGCCTCTCTGATGGCACAGGAATGGGTTAGTAACTCTGACATGGGCAGCTTACACATCTGGAAATCAATGTAGAAATGTACATACAGGTTTTACCATACCATACCATACCATATAATTTTATTTATAGAGCACTTAAAACAGCAACAAGGCCAACCAAAGTGCTGTACAAACAGAAAAACAGGCAACACATAAAGCAACATACAAAATGAAGTTAAATCAGAATATAGACTTAAAAATGTTGCAGACAATAAATATAACTACCTGTAACCTGTGTGAAGCAAACATGTTGAAACACAGATCATCTGGTGTTGAAAGCTACGTAATATTAGTAAGTTTATAAACGTGATTTGAAAACCGAGAAGGAGGGGGCCTGTCTGACAAGCAGAGGTAACTCATTCCAAAGTCTTGGTCCTGCTACAGAGAAGGCCCTGTCACCTCTGCGCTTAAGACGAGTTCCTGGAACTGTGAGGAGCAACTGGTCCGCTGACCTCAGAGAACGTGGTGGGACATACGGCTGTAGCAAATCAGAGAGATGGGGGGGGGACTGTTCAGCGATTTGTAGACATACAGGAGAATTTTGAACTGGATTCGAAGATGAACCGGTAGCCAGTGCAGGGAGGCCAAGACTGGTGTAATGTGCTCTCTTTTGCCTGTACTGGTTAAAAATCGGGCTGCTGCGTTCTGGACCAGTTGTAGTCGTGCAATGGTGGTCTGACTGATACCAAACAGGAGTGAATTGCAGTAATCAAGCCTAGATGTAATGAATGCGTGTATTACTGTCTCCAGGTTATTTTTGGACAATATGGGCTTCAGCTTAGACAGTCGCCTCAGCTGGAAAAAAAACAAGATTTAACGATCAAGTTTACATGACTGTTGAGTTTCATGGAAGGATCCATTATCACTCCCAGATTTTAGAACAACAAATGTTCCCATCAACGCAATATATTTTTCAGGGAAAGCCTTCAGGTAGTTTAATACACTCTGGATCTCACAGATTCAGAGAACAACACACTCAGACTAATACTGTATCCAGAATGGAGCTTTGTGCTTTGCCCACACAACCACAGACAACTGTGCTTCACAGAGAACCTATCATTTTCATTGTTTCATGCATGTACACAACACACACTGCTGCTGGTCTCAGATCAGTGACTTACAACAATGATGGACTTGGCCTGGTCGCAAAACTGAAAGTCCCCATACTGAACTGACTTCCTACCCTGCAAACACAAAAACACACAGATATACACACAAATAAACAAAGTGGCAGATAACATTAATACTCTGCTGGTTCACATTCTGACTGAACCAAATTAAATTGTACAACTGTACAACTGTTTGTAGCAGGGCTATGACGTTAAATTTGTACCGTTAATTTTGATTATTTGATCAAAGAATAACAAAAACAAGTCATCAATCAAAAACAATTGTTAAAAAAATAAACTTTAGGCCTATGCTGTCATTAGTCTCCTCCTAAATGAACTGTAACGGGCCCTGCCCTGCATACTCCATCCAAAGTTGAGAAATCGTCTCTCTTTGACAAAGTTGCATGTTGCATGACGAAAATCACGTAATTTTGTTCTCAGAGTACGGTAGCTTTGTCTGCCCCTTCTCAACACAACACCCGGCTGAACTTTACACACATAGGCCTTGAATGATAACCTCAGCTGGAGCAATAACACCACCAGCCTGATCAAGAAAGGTCATCAGAGACTCTACTTCCTCAGACGGCTGAGACGAGCCGGTCTGAGAAGCCCAGTCCTCACCTCGTTCTACAGGTGTGCAGTGGAGAGCGTCCTGTGCTCCAGCATCAACGTGTGGCATGGAGGCTGCACAGTTGCAGAGAGAAAAGCTCTGCAGAGAGTGGTGAAGGCTGCACAGAAGTCTGTGGGAGTCAGTCTCCCCACCATCACAGACATTTACACCTCCAGATGCAGAAAAAGAGCCACCTGCATCATGAAAGACCTCACTCACCCAGCACACTCACTCTTTGCACCACTCCCTTCGGGACGGAGGTTGAGGAGCATCAAATGTAGAACCACTAGACTGAGAAACAGCTTCTACCCTGAGGCTGTCAGACTCATGAATAAATAAATAATAAGAATAAACACTGCAAAATGTCACATCATACTGATACTGTACTGATCTGTTTCTTGTTGCTGCGTTCATCTGTGACCATCTGTTTCTTGTTGCTGCGTTCATCTGTGACCATCTGCTCATGTTCGTGCTGCTGTTTATAATGATGTTTTTCTACTACATTAGGGCTTAGTGTATTACTAGCTGATGTGATGTCTCTCTTAGTTAATCCTAGATGTTATTATTGTATTTCTCTTGCATTTGTTGTTGGATGTAACTGGGACCCTGTGTACATAATCTCGTTTTCAACACATGTACTACATGCGGTGCAAATGACAATAAATTCTCTCTGACTCTGACTCTGACTCTGTCACGATAATAAATTTTGCTGGGCTCAGAAACTATTGCGATAAACGATAATATTGTTTGAAAATTTTCATTCCACCTTTATTTAAACAGTAAGTCCCATTGAGCCTTGAAGACTCATTGGACAGACAATAAAAGTGGTGAAAAATGACACATTGGATTTGGAGATTAAAAAAATTCCTAACACATTTTTGACCTCTGCTTGAAGGTCAAAAATGTGGTTATGAAAAAAAAATCTTGCACACAAGCACATAATGACGCTGACATTATGTAAAGAGGGGGCGGGGGGAGTACTCAAAGGCAGTTGAGTAGCCAGCCCACAGAGACACTGCAGAGTTCAGATATACTCAGTTCATATACAGTAGTTCCCTCTGGAGAGATCTGTGCACACTCGAGAGTGGGGGCGGGGCTGCAGAGGATGGCCAGAGGCGAATCCAGAGTCCTGAAATGATGACAGAATGTTTATTCAGCAGGGCTCCTCTGAAAAATCCGTGGAATTCCTCAGTAGCAGGTTTGGGAGGGGTGAGAGCGTCAGGTTTACAAAACTTCTCAGGCGTGTTGAGATAAGACGGCCTGTCAAGGCCAGTCGGGGAGCCAAATGTCAGATAAACACGATTGTTTTGGGAACAGGCAGAACTTTAATTACATCTACCTTCAGTCTGTGTCGGTCCACTCGCTTCCGAAATGCCCAAATTAAAAATGACCATACCAATGGAACGTGCCTGAGAAAATCCCCGAGATCTAATCCATTCAGCCAAAAGTCTGGTTTCTCGAGACATGAACCAAGCCATCATGTAAGGCAGGCAGCCTGACCAGGTCCAGATTTGCTGCCGACGTCTTCCTTGTGTGTTGATAGACCAGGAACCAGCCAAATCCAAAAAGCAGGAACCAGTTATCATAAATCCAATTAAATATGCGTCCTTAAGATCCACAGATGACAGCAGAGATAGACACATCATCAAGTCTTCCAAGTTGATGAGATATCCAGCTGTGTGCGTGACAACAGGGCAAATCAGCCTGTCTTCTTTTTGAAGAAATGTTATCAGTTGTGTTGAGGGACCAACTGACTAAATTTGGATGTCAAACTATGAAAGAAAATATTAGGAGAATAAAGCCAAAGCTGATATTTGTAAAAGAGCATAGTTATGATTCAGAAGATTTTGTAGAAGAGAGGCTCTCAGACAGTTTCACAGACAGAGACAAAGCAAAAGCAAAGAGGAGACCGAGAGGAGACGTCTGCCCTTGAGAAGAGAAAGTGTTGAAGTGAAAGTGAAATTTGACAATAATTGTCAAATGTAAAAAAAAAATGTTGGGTAATTTTTGTATGTACCGGTAGTACCTTTTTTTTTTTAACCGAAGGATGGATAGTGAGGGAGCGGGCAGCGTATCTCTTTAAGAAAAATGGGAGTGAGGCCCATTGACATGACATGGGCTGTCTTTCTTTCCTGATTCTTGGTTTTCAAAATGCAGATGCTCAGTGTGGTTTGAGCTCTTTAGCATAGCATTTTTCACAAAAAGCTTTTAATTTAAAAAAAGAGTAAACAAGTTCTCACCTTCTTTTTGCAGAGAAAAACAACTTTTTAGACAAAGGCACAGGTTTTAACCGTGACTTTTAGAGCTTCAACAAAACAGAGGTTTTTCCCCCCCGAGGTTGGCCTTTTAGCTTAGCTCGTAGCTTAGCTTCTAAGTTTAGCTGCTTTTAACTATCCAAAAAAATGCGATTTTGGATGGTTAAAATGGATTTTAAAGAGAAGAGAGAAAGGGAGGGGTTCAGTGAAGAGCACTGGAGTTGAGCTTTTTGTCATCCAGAGTCTTCAGTAGAAAGAGACACGAAGAA
>JBBPBX010064677.1:0-20185 GCA_038048925.1 Garcialebias charrua | reverse complement strand
GGTCTTTTTGAGTTGGTTGGATCAATGACTGCTTCTTATTCTAATGTTATGTGTTTGGATAACCTGTCACAATCTATTAGAGGCAGTGCTTGCCTCCATTTGCAGCGAAGCAGCTCCTTAAAAACATCTAAGGCAGCGGGGGAGCAGGGGTAAACAAAGCAACGCACTAATGGCTTCTCTCGAATCAACAAAGGGGAAAGAAATAAAAACAGTCAAATGTGTTTAACGGTGAAAACGAGGATGATGAAAGGAAGTATTGCAGTCTTTGAGGTGCGTAGGAAATTTCCACGTTGAGCTTCGCAACGTGGACAACAGCCAGGATGAGAGATTTGTCTTTCTCTCCCTGCGAAAGATGCATCTTTTATATGTCATAATCCAGACATCTCTCTCTCTGCCCGGGTGATGAAGAGCATATTTTTGCCTTCTCCCGAGTTAAATATGTTTAATCTCTGCTTTACTCATTCAGCACATAGAATTTTCTCACTGAAGCTGAGAGAGAAGACTTTTTGATTGATATCTGCCTCATTTGCTCAGTTGTGTCAAACAGTTTAAAAGCTGTGCCCTGGCTACAGGGCATATAATTAAAATACCAGGGTTGCAATAATGAATCAAATTCCTGACCAAAATCCCGTTATAGACAGAGAAATAAAAGAGATGAGTAAAAGATAAAAACATGCATTTTAAAGCTAAAACCTCAATTCAGAAAATGTAAAAACATGACGGGCCCCAAAAATTGAGGGGGAACCTTATTAAACATTTATTCATGCGTTTTGTCCAAAAATGTTTAACAAAGAAAGTTGAGATCAGAATTACCCGTCTATAATGTTTGATTTGATTTGATTTATTTATTTATTCATTTTATAAAAACACACAACAATAATACATACAGTAGAAGAAAATAAAAAAACAGACAAATAAAATGAAAGGCGGCAGAAGAAGAAAAAAATCTTATTTTTTCTGCCCCTTATACTCCAATAAACAATTCATATAACCAACTCTTTTGATTTTCATAACTTAGTTTCAACCTACAATAAACTCTTCATACAACCAACTCACTTGATTTACAAGAAAAGAACTACTAAATTTATAATTTTTAATTTTATATTATATATTTTTTGTATTTTTTTTATACCTTCCGCATCACATACAACAGTTAAATTCCAATATATTCAAATGTATAATTTTAACCGATTAAGCTTAATCAGTCTTTTGAAAGCAGCCAGTGAATCAATCTCTTTAATGTCTGATTCCAGTTCATTCCATAACCCTATTCCTCGAATTAGGGTAGATCTTCCCCGTGAACTAGTCCTAAAATATGGTTTAACAAAAAGATTCACCCCCTTAAGATTATAACTGCTCGTTCTTCTGACAAAATATTTTTGAATATTTGAAGGAAGTGCATTATTTTGTGCTTTGTACAAAACTAACAAAATATTATAATCAACTAAATCATAAAACTTCAGCAGTTTCATTTGATAAAACAAATGCTTGATGGATGATGGAAATTCTTTCTGGTAATAATTCTAATAACTCTCTTCTGTAATATAAAAATAGGCATTGTAATTGATTTACACGCTGTACCCCAGATGGTAACACCATAAATTAAGTGCGGCATAATGTTGCCAATTCTTCGAACAAAAATAAGTTTGGTGATGAAATTAGCAAAATTTTCTCACATTAGTCAGAAGACCATAAAAATTGAAATATATCCATCCATCCATTATCCTCCGCTTGTTCTGAAGTCAGGTCGCAGGGACAGAAACTTGAGCAGGGAGGCCCAGACATCTCTTTCCACAGCCACCTCTTCCAGCTCTTCTGGGAGGACCCCAAGGTGTTCCCAGACCAACTGAGAGACATAATAGTCTCTCCAGTGTGTCCTGGGTCTTCCCCGGGGTCTCTTCCCAGTTGGACATGCCTGAAGCACCTCCCTAGGGAGGTGCCATGGGAGCATCCTTACCAGATGTCCGAACCACATCAACTGGCTTCTTTCGATGTGGAGGAGCAGTGGTTCTACTCTGAGTCTCTCTTGATTGATAACTGGATTTCTCAGGGAGAGTCCAGTTGCCCTGCAGAGGAAACTCATTTCAACCACCTGTATCCGCGATCTCATTCTTTCACTCACTGCCCAGAGTTCATTGGTGTAGAGCAGACATGGGCAAACCCCAGCCCGCGGGCCGTATACGGCCCATTGGGCTTTTTAATTGGCCTGCCGAAACTGTCCAAATAATAATAAGAGTATATATATATATACTGTGTATATATATATATATATATATATATATATATATACTGTATATGTATATATATATATATATGTATATATATATGTATATATATATATATATATGTATATATATGTATATATATACAGGGAACCCCCGACCTACGAACGAGTTCGGGAGTTAAGAACCGTTCGCAGGTCGATCCTGTCGTAGCTAGGGGGTGAAAATATCGTCCCGTTCGTAGGTCGTTATTCTGTTCGTAGGTCGCGGAAATACCGCTAACGGTGCGCCGCGCACACATTTAACAGCATGAGACTGACATACTGGGCCATAAACATGCACAGAACTTTATTTACAAACACTTATCTAAACCATTACACCACACATTCATCCATAAACACACACAGTAACTGTACATCAGCAACTTCACATCAGAACTGCAGGAAATCAGCAGGAAATCACATCAGCAAAATGATGTCAACAATCACACATGAACACTTCTCAAAGTGCAGCTTTTAACATCAGAACAGCAGCAAATCAGGGACTCCCATCAGCAAAATGATGTCAACAATCACACATGAATCCATAAATCCATCAGCAGCATCACATCTATCAGAAGCATGTTGCAACCATCATGTTTTTGAAACCAGTGCGTTGATGAGTGTCCATGTGCATGAGAAAGAAGTGCATGAACTCAGAAAAAGCTAGAAGCAGCAGAAAAATTAATTATATACTTGTAATGGGGCTCGTTCGTAGGTCGTGCATCCAGTCTGCCGTAGCTCGATTATATATTTTAACTTGGTTCGTTCATAGGTCACGAACTTTTTGCCGTACGTCGATGGCATTCTTCAACTTTGGCTCGTTCGTAGGTACCGTGGTTCGCAGGTCGGTGGAGTCGTAGGTCGGGGGTTCCCTGTATGTGTGTGTACAGTATACTGTATATATAAATTTCACTTTATTTTTCAGGGGTGCTGAGTTAAATTTTAGTGGTGCTTAAGCACCCCAAAAGAGGTTAAAATTGCCACTTTACAGTATATTTAAAAACTGTATTTAATAGGAAAAAAAAACTGGTGTAGTTTTACCTGTAGTTCTTGCATTTCTCCAGTAGCTGTTCAGCGATTTGTAGACATACATGATCATTTTGAACTGGATTCGAAGATGAACCAGTAGCCTGTGCAGGGAGGCCAAGACTGGTGTAATGTGCTCTCTTTTGTCTGTACTGGTTAAAAATCAGGCTGCTGCGTTCTGGACCAGTTGTAATTGTACAATGGTGGTCTGACTGATACCAAACAGGAGTGAATTGCAGTAATCAAACCTAGATGTAATAAATGTGTGAATTACTGTCTCCAGGTTATTTTTGGACAATATGGGCTTCAGCTTAGACAGTCGCCTCAGCTGGAAAAAACAGGATTTAACAATCATGTTACATGACTGTTGAGTTTCATGGAAGGATCCATTATCACTCCCAGATTTGTGACTTTTTGTTTTTCAGACAGGGCTAGAGCAGAAAGGTCGATGCAGTGGTTTGAGGTTGTGTCATTGGGAGGGAACAACATGACTTCAGACTTCTTTTCATTGAAGTAATTTCTTCTTCTTTGCTTTTATTTACACTTTGCCCTACGAACTCTTAAAAATGTGTTTATCAAAGAAAAGAAGTGTACAGTGAGTGCCGAGTGTTTAAAATGGGGTGGACAACAACATATTGTTTCAATGAAGCCCAATCAAAGGCAGTTTTTATGCCAAAAACCTGTCACAGTTTTCAAAGCGTACACTTTGCTAACCGCTAACTATGCTAGCAAGTCTTTCTCCGATGGCGAAAAAAAAAAAAAGAAACATGATGAAAACAGAGCAGGTCTATTGTGTCCGGAGAGCCAAGACAAGTTAGAAAAAATCAGTTTATCACACAGGACTGTGACTCGCCTTGTGGTTGCAGGTAACCAGAAAGAGTGGATATTTAGTGGTTTGAGTATTCTCCTATTATGGTAATCAATTGCAATGGATTTGTTAACGCAGCAAAAGAAACAGCACTGGGTGAACTAAAACAGTACGGTATTTCATGGTAAATGTGGGAAGGTCCAAATGAATATTTTTTAAATGTGCGGGGGACATGTCCCCTTCACATATAATCATCATCATCATCATCATCAGCTTTATTTATAAAGCACTTTAACACAGCCACAGCTGAAACAAAATGCTGAACATCAGTTACAAACAAGATAAAAGAAAGCATAAAACCAGAGCTACAAAACTAACACACAGTGAACTAAAAACTCAATTTAAAATACAGTAAAATGACAATAATTGTTGCAAGGCCTATGCACCCGCCATATCTTACGAGAGAGGGCATAGTTAGAGATGTTTGGGTCAAACTTTGGAAATATTGTTACATATGACTTTGAAGTTTTCACAGATTGTATGTGTTGGCACTTAAAATATATGACGTATGACTCAAGTTACTACCACTTCAAAATATACCTCAATATCTGAAAGTTTGACTAAATTGTTGGCATTTTTGTGTTTGCCAAAGTATCAACTGTGGCAGTCACCTTGATTTGGGTTGACTCTACAAGTTCATGAGTAACTGAGTTCATCAATGATCATCTTCTGAGAGTTTCATAAGATATGTCCATAAGATATTTTGCTAACAGACAAACATGGTTGATGCCAAGAGTTGATGCTCCGCTCCGCAGGTCGCAGCTGAGCGTTTCAAGTCCCGTTTACACTACCTCCGCTCCGGTCCGCCTGGATGCGCCGCTCCGAGACGCATGCGCGGGAATTGCGAGATTGCGCGATAAATCAAGTGATAAATAATGAAGTCAGAACAAAACAATTCATTCGGTGGAAGAAGGAGAACAACAGTAGAGACTGCCTCGCTGTTTGATTGTTTTTTGCATTGAGATATGAGCGACAGGACATGGTTTGAGCGACAGGATGTGATCTATTACATTTCAGAATAAAATACTTTTTAAATATTTTTTATTTCTTGTATTGCGTTTGTAGGCGTAGTCATAAATGATAGTTTGACAGCATTTTTGTACAAATAAATCCGTATAGAGCTAGGATTAGTCCGCCCGTGGTGATTTTATTTTGTAAATACGGATGTTGTGCTCGTTCCTTTTCCTGTTGGTGCGACGTAATCTTTGAAAGTTGACTCCGGCACAGCTCCGGCGTCCGGCAGAAATAGGATCGGTTTCTAATTTTGACGGACTGACGTCCGCTCGCCGCCGCCGTGCGGAGCCAGTGTAAACGCTCTCATTGATTATAATGGGTGCGTATTTGCTGGGAAGGTCGGACCGGAGCGGACCAGACCGGAGCCGGAACGCATGTAGTGTAAATTGGGGGTGAGTGTTTGTGTTGTGATGACTCTCAGCTACGATCACGCCATATTTCAGTTAAATATCTGTGAAGTTGGCTGAAGTTTAGCCATCTTCGGGTTTGCTAAGGTTGCTTTGCTCTGGCGGTCATCTTGAATCAGGCGGACTCCAAATGTGAATCAGTTGTAGATGTATGCCCAGTGATTATTTTCTGAATGTGCCATTAAAATCTGTCCAGTGATCTTGCTAACAGACAAATGAACCAGCATAAAAATGTTGCCCTTGGTGGTGCGTGATAAAGATAGTGAGGAAATATTTATTTAAAAGGTTTAGATTTACAAAAGATGTTTACTTAGGACAGAAAACTTGCCAAATTCAGATAGTAGGTTCTTTTAGTTCCTGCTTCCACTGAACAAAGGAATGTGAAGCACTTGCAGAGGTCAAGAGCTGGGAGAGAGCGATGCAGCCACATTTCCCAGAGGGCCAAATGCCTGTGGGTGTGATGCTGAGGGAGGCAAAGATACATGACTGAGCTCCACCAATAGGTGTCACCCATCCTTCCATCCCTCTCTCCCTCCCTCCCTCTCTGGCCTAGACGTATCTGTAGTTGGCTGCAGCTCCAATGGAGTCCTGCTTGACTCAGAACATGGGCCTGGAGCCGTGCTCAGAGCAGCAGACGCTTTGACTTACTGACAGACAGGACATTTATACAGCAGCTCCTCTCACCTGGTATTCGTACAAGTTGTCCAGAGGCAGAGGCGGGAAGGAAGCAGGCGGTGATGGGAAACCGGTTGACTCTTCAGCAGGTGGCAAAGGGGGAGGGTAGTCCGCTGGGATAAAGAAACACACCACACACACACAAAAAGCTTAATAAATACTTCCCCTTTTTCTGCAGCCAAACTGTCACAATTGGAACAGAACAGACTCTGCACTGCTGAATGAACACACAAGAGATGCATGTTTTATTGAAACAAGTACTGCTGCAGGTGCACAGAACAAAACAGAGTCTGGGACAAAGATGACCAAGTCACTCCTACAGATCCCACAATGCTCTGCATAGTCACAGTTAACATTCAGCTTGTTATAAACTATGAAACTGAAGGGAAAAATAAATAAATAAATAAATAAAATCCTGCAGAGTGACAAGTTTATCACCAGCAGACAGAACTGGTTTGAATTAAAAGTAAAAACTAAACAAATTAGAGTAACTTCTTATTAATTAAAACTATTTAAAAACTAAACAAAGAAATCGTGAAAGTCGCACATGAAAGTCGAAATTTCTTGTAAAAAATTTAAAAAGTATATTGCCCGCCACCTTTTATGTCACGGTTTGAAACCAAGATGTTATGTTGATGCAGACGGAGTTGTTCAACTTCATGCATTTTCATGAGATGTTACGCTACCTCATCAAATGTTATCGGTAAATTTACTTTAGTTTCACTATTTTTTGTTGGCTCGTGTCAATCACCTATGGCAGCCATCTTTAATGTACCCGTTTCCTAATGTCCATCACATATATGTGCATCCAACAATTACCTTATGCAACTTCCATTCAAATTTGGCCAGTGGTTTACGAGGCATTTTATTAGAAAAACATTTTCACTGCACCTTCAGCTGTCGGCAGCAGGCGACAAGACTCACATTCCCGATTACTTAGCTTGGAACGTGGCAGTTTATATTTCAACGCTGAAGTGCGCCATCATCTCTGCAAAGAACTGCGAAATCACCATTAACGGCTCAATTAATTGATTCATCTTAATGTGCGAGAACCGTTATCTTTCTCAGGCTGTAAAATCAAATCAGACGTTTTCAAAGAGGTCATGCAGTTATTAGAGAGAAGAGGAGGAGAACGAAGGAGACAAAGCAGTGCACGTCAATGGACTGACACACATAATTGCAGCAATTTAGTTAACTAAGAAGTACTAATCTGGAATAAGCAAGAGCGCTTTGTCCCCCTGTGAGATTGAAAATGTAAATGTTGTGTTCCAAACGGAGAGACTAGGTGTTGGCTGTGCCAGAGGAAGCGAAACAAGCCAAATGTGTAGTTCTGAAGTCCCACACTAATCCAAGGATTGCATCCTGCCACATGTTTCAGACAGGATAAGGAGTTTGGTGCCAAATTAAATTCTGATTCAGCTCCTCTTGGCGCAGGACTTAGACGGAATCATTTGACCGTGTACTTCTAAGTACCAAACCAGACATGAGCTTTGCAAATTAAAGGCTTTTTATGGGACGGGATGGGAATTCGTTCCAACGTGAAGGCTTTCATGAGTCCCGCTCAGAAATTCCATTTGCTTTCTGTGGCTTTTTATCTGTTTTCATTAGAATCTAATTGATGTCATCAGAGTGGTTTATCCTAGGCGGATGATCAAATTAATTAAGAGCAAGTTTTCAACTGCCTTGACGAAACGCGACGCGGTTTGGACCGTCCCTAGCATCAGTGCAGCGGAGACGACGTGAGCGCCACATTAAACACTCTCGCTGGGCATTAGTGAGCATTCAAATGCTATTCTTTTCTATACTGACCTTGTGACTCCCAGAAATCTCTGGAGCAGAACGACTCCCTTTGAGGAGAAAACAGGAGACTTGGCTCCTGATAACAAGCTCTTCCCAATGGACCCCCACCCTTTCCACAGAAGTCACGTTACTTATGGCTTACAGGGAATGAAAACATCAAGTTGCATGTACATTTCTTTCAGACAAGCTTTGATTTAATAATTTCATGGTCAAAAAGGAGCTGTAAATGTTTCAGAGCTGCATGCTTCATTGAAAAGGTGGAACAGACTCAGAACTGAACCAGGGCTCACTCGCCAGCTTTGCTGAAAGCTTCTTTCTGAGTTTGTCAACAGCGTTTTCCTACCGCTCCATTTCGTGCCAGGTATTTAGGACTAGAACATGCTCATTGCTGGTGTCGTGTGTACTCCCTGCAGCATCTTAAAGCCATTTTCTTTCCAACAACTGCACTCAACCTTGAAGTTGTTTCTTTGCGATTCAGGGTCAGCAGGTGGCTTAGTAGAAGCCTTGCATTTTGAATCATCAGCACGAGATATTCTGACTCATTTTCATAATTATTCATTCTATAAAAGACATCGCTCGTCTTCAAAACAGAGCCCAGTGAAATCGATTCAGAACCGACACTGCAACCGATGCAAACATATGATGTCAAGTAAAACAAATAAACACGGCCACAACGTTCTACAAGTTTTTACTGAAAAGAAAAGCCTTGAAGGAACTGATCTGACCGCTATAACTCAGCCTCTTCATCTTTATTTGACATCAATTTTAATTTCAAACAATGCTGCATTAATGCCCCTTGGAAGCAGAAAGCACAAATCATTTTATCTTGATTCATGCTCAATAATCCAGAAAGAAAAATCTAACAAAGTTGGACGGTTTCTCATCCAAAGAAACTGACCAGAGGACCTGACTTAACTTTGTTGGGCAAACCATTATTTTCAGGTTTTGTTTAGCTAATTACCGGTAAACTCACAATGCCAGCCGGGCGGTGGGAGGGGGTGCTTTCTGGGTGGAGTTTGTATGTTCTCTCTATGCATGCGTGGGTTTTCTCCAGCTACTCCGGTTTTCTCACACAGTCCAAAAACATGCACGTTAGCCTGATTGGTAACTCTAAATTGTTGCTAAGTGTGAGAGAGAGAGTGAATGTTTGTTTGTATGATTTGTCTCTATGTGTCCCTTTGATGGACTGGAGACCTGTCCAGGGTGTCCTCGCTTCTCACACAGTGGCTGCTGGACATGGGCACCAGTGACCCCTGCAACCTAAAATTGAAGAAGCGGGTAAAGATGGATGGATGGATGGATGGATGGATGGATGGATGGATGGATGGATGGATTAATCTCACATCATCATCAGAAGTTATATATTTTACTTCTGTTGGGTGTTGTCTACCAAATGCTAGCTTGTGTGCCATGATGTACTCTTATCAAACTGAATACCTAAAATAATAATTTGACCATTTTGAAGTGGCGTTCTGTTGAAGGGGTATTGAACAACCATCTTCTTCCTTTTCTGGTGGTGGGGGTCACTGGTGCCCATGTCCAGCAGCCACTGCGTGAGAAGCGAGGACACCCTGGACAGGTCTCCAGTCCATCACAGGGACATAGTGACAAATGAGACAACCATACGCTCTCTCCCTCACACCTAGAGACAATTTAAAGTTAACAATCAGTCTAACATGCATGTTTTTGATCTGTGGGAGGAAACCCAGAGAAAACCCACACATGCACGGAGCGAACATGCAAACTCCACCCAGAAAGGCCCCTGGCCGGGATTTGAACCATCGACCTTCTCGCTGTAAGGCAGCAGCTCTACCAACTGATCCACCATGCTGCCCGGTATTGAACAAGTACTGTAATCTCTTATCTGTTGTAGGTAACTTTTGGAACAGTCTTGATGTAGACAAATAGTTTATCAGTCTTGTTGAATGTGAACTCATATGTCAAACTAAGACTAGCTTTCCCATAGTAAAAAATAAAAGACATGCATTTTCTTCAAAGTTACATTAAACTTTAAAATTGTATCCTGACAACGTTTTTTTTCCTTTAGTGTATTTTAATTGTAATTTTAGTTTCCTAAAGCAAATACAGTACAGGTCTTCAAATGTCCCAATTGTCTGTCTATAATGGATATTCACCAACATGGATTAATTTGTGTTATTTAGTCAAACTGTATTCAATGTCTCTGTGTGAGCTTGTTCTATATGACACTCAATAGTTTTTAAAATGGTTGATTTTAAAACACTTTAAAATCATTATATAATAAATTTGAGGGTTTTCTTTGTTGTGTTTCTCATCACACTGTGTTGTACAAATGTGTATGAAAATGTGTGCATCGCCACTTCATAGACTCAACAGAGAACTTTTGAGGTCAGAACATAAACCAAAAAGAAGAATAAGTGTTCCTTTGAATTCATGCTAAAGTATTAACATTTTAAATATTGCAAAAAAGAGGAAACATTCAGACAAAACACTATAACAGGATAAACAGAAATTCCTCTGGACATAATTTTTGTTATTTTTAACGTGTTTCACCACTTCTGCTTTACAAGAAGACATTTTTACGCTGGCTTTATTGTCAAAATAGAACATTTTTTTCTGCTGGGAAGTCGTGATTTACTATCAGAGGTTCTGTTTTCTCAAACTTGAAATATTTTTTAAGTCTTAAAAAGTTAACTTGTGGTTTTAAAATTGTGGTAAAAATACTACTGGTAAGACTACCGGTACTGTTCTTTTGGTGTAGACTGTTGACAAACTGAATAAAGAGCTAAATATCCATTATAAGCTGAATTGTGATGTACAACTAAAAAGCAGAGTCAAAAAGATGAAGTAAATTGCAAAACAAAAACAAAAAAAAGCAATAGGACATTTTTGAGAATAACATTTGAAATAAATGCATAGAACCATCAAATAACCACAATCTTTATCCAGGGCAAAATGTGTGATTTCTGTGTTTGTTTGTTTTGTTTGATATCACAACTTTTATTGACATTATGTGGATGTCCAATCGAACTCTGATGGGGACAAAGAAAGCGAACTCTGGTCCGCCTAAATACCTACCGGTAGGTCTCGGTTCAGTTGAAGTAAACTCTAACGTGGCTCGAATGCATTGTGAATGCAAGTGGACCGAAGACCGCTTCACAAGCAGGAAGTGGACTACAGCGCAGGGCTTTCTGTGTTAATACAACCAAAACAAATGTGCATTTCTCCCACTGGCTCGTGGTCAGACGTGGAGTGACCACATACTCCTCATACGGAGCCGTCTCAGCTGCCTTGTGTAAACAACATTCTCCATGGTCTTCTGCCTCATCTTCCGCTCATGCTGAGTCCATTGTTGAAAAATGTTTGTTTGGCACATGAGCCACAGACAAAACAGAAAATTTAAAACCGCTAAAATTTGAGGCCACTCCATTTTTATTTATATTTCCAGAAGAAGTAAGTTGCGCTCAGTGTCTTCTTCAGAGGTTTTTGTGTTGCTTCCTTCAGTAGTTCTTGGTGCAGTGCCCACCACAGGCGAGGGGGGGAACAGTTGCTCAAAGGGTTTGTCTCGACTGAGTCAGTGCAGTGTGAATGCAAACTGCACCAGCTGAAAATATAAACAAATGTTCTGAATTTTGGTCCCCAACAGAACCGAGTCTACCAGACTATCAGGTATGAAAACGACCTAAAACAGGTCTTTCTTGCAAATGAGTCCTTGTGACTCAATGAGACTAACCTGTATATATAAAGGTTGAATGAAACCTGTATTACCATACCATACAATTTTATTTATAGAGCTCTTTAGACAGCAACAGGGTCAACCAAAGTGCTGTACAAACAGAAACAAACAGGCAAAGCACACAGCAACATATAACACAATGAAAAATCAAAATATAGAAACAAAGTAATAGCAGATAATCACATAAAGATTAACACAATGTGATGCATACAGGTTCAATACAGATCATGCAATGCTGAAAGCCAGGGAATAGTAGTGGGTTTTCAAGCAGGATTTTTTAAAAACTGTGAGGGAGGGGGCCTGCCTGACAAGCAGAGTTAAGTCATTCCATAGGCTTGGGCCTGTGACAGAGAAGGACCTGTCACCTCTACATTTAAGATAGGTTTGAGGAACTGTGAGACGTAACTGGTCCGCTGACCTCAGAGAACGCAGTATGATATAATATTGGTGGTACTTTAATAGTTTAGTATTTTCTGAGGAGTTCCTTAATAAGATAAGTTTAAGAACCATCTCTGCCACCGTTTTCTGTGAGTTTCCACCTGTATCAGTTTGTTTCAGCGGTTTTTCTTGAAAAAACTGTTGCAAATCAACTTCACTCACACCTGTCCAACAACAACATTTATGAAGAGTTTCAATCTGGATTTCGCCCCCACCATAGCACCGAAACAGCTCTAGTGAAAATTACTAACGACCTTCTTCTTGCTGCTGACTCTGGTCTTCTGTCCATCCTCATTCTTCTTGATCTAAGTTCTGCCTTAGACACCATCTGTCATTCTATCCTCCTCCACAGACTAACCTCCATTGGCATCTCAGGTACCCCGTTAGACTGGTTCACCTCCTATCTCTCTGACCGCACTCAATTCATCCAGCTTAAATCCTTCTGGGGTGGCCGTGGCACAGTGGTAATGGCAGTCGACCCCCGATCGGAAGGTTGGAGGTTCGAATCCCGCATCCACCCACCATGTGTCGTTGTGTCCCTGGGCAAGACACTTAACCCCAAATTGCTCCCGGTAGGTCTGGATGGCGCCTTGCAAGGCAGGCTACCACTACCGGTGTATGAATGTCTGAATGAATGGGTGGATGGTTGGTATTGTAAAGCGCTTTGGGGCTCCTCACAGGGGGCTGGAAAGCGCTATATAAATAAGCTCCATTTACCATTTACCATTCTGTTCCCAGTCTTCCCCTGTCTCCACGGGTGTCCCCCAAGGCTCTGTCCTCGGACCCCTCCTCTTCATCATTTACCTCCTTCCTCTAGGTCACATCTTCCGCAAATACGGCATCCATTTCCACTGTTATGCTGATGACACACAGCTCTACTTGTCATCAAAACCAAACTCCACCCACCCACCCTCCATCCTCACCGACTGTCTCAATGAGCTAAATCACTGGTTTTCTAACAATTTCCTTCAGCTAAACAGCAACAAAACAGAAATAATTCTCGTAGGTACCAAAAACTCCATTTCAAAATCAGAACATCTTCTCGTCCCCCTTAACAACTCTCTGCTATCCCCTTCCCCTCAGGTCAAGAGCCTCTGTGTCATCCTTGACACCACTCTCTCCTTCACTTCACACATCAACAATGTTACTCGGTCTGCCTATTTCCACCTCCGTAATATTAACCATCTCCGTCCTTCTCTCACACCCCGCTCCACCGCCATCCTGGTGCACAGTCTTGTGACTTCCCGTATCGATTACTGCAACTCCCTTCTCTACGGCCTCCCCAACAAATCTCTCCACAAGTTACAGATGGTCCAGAACTCAGCTGCCCGTGTCATCACTCAAACCTCCTACTATAACCACATCACTCCTGTCCTGCAGCAGCTCCACTGGCTCCCGGTTAAATCACGCATCATCTTCAAAATTCTACTCCTCACGTTCAAATCTATCCACAACCTTGCCCCTCCTTATCTATCTGACCTCCTACAAATCTCCATCCCATCACGCTCTCTCAGATCCTCCTCTTCGCTACATCTCCATGTACCCTCTGCCCGCCTCTCCACCATGGGGAGCAGGGCCTTCACCTGCTCTGCCCCTCACCTCTGGAACGCTCTACCGCCAGACCTTCGAAACACCACCTCCCTTTCTCTGTTCAAGACTGCCCTGAAAACACATCTCTTTAGACTAGCTTATCATTAACTTTACTAAATGTATTTTTATTATTTTGCATTTTATAATCTTTATGTATTTTATATTTCAATTTGTCACTGATAATGTTTGAACTGTATTGGTTTGTTAAGTGTCCTTGGGTGTCCTGAAAGGCGCTTTTAAATAAAATGATTATTATTATTATTATTATTCAGGGGCAGAACTTCCTGCAGGAGCATCAATTCTCCCCACAGATATCAGCTGCTCCTTTTACCAATAAACACCATCAAGCTCAAGACACCTCAATCAGAAATCAAGTTTACCAAAACGTCCTGCTCGTTACGTCACGGTATTTCTACTCTATTCGAGATCAATTTAAAGAAATACAAACAACTTTAAGCAGACAGGTCCTGTTCTGCAGGTCTGCGCTGCACTAACGGTGTGAGTTTTATTTTAAGGCGATGTACAGGAGCAGAGTGAGAACAGCTCCTGTGCTGTGAATGAAGCCCACTCCATTTGTGACAATTGGGAGATGAAAGCTCCAAGTGAGCACTAATGAGTGAAGCAGCAGGAACACCTACTTAATACGACAACTTCCCCTCCCTTTATTGAGCAATTACTTTGAAGTAGCTGCATTGTGAACAAGGCATCCTAATCATTGATTAAAGTTATTTGAGAGCCCATAAGAGGTATAATTAGTTATAGCGTACATCAGTATTATTGAGAAGAGGGTAGAAATGAATCCAGCTGTGACACTGACACTTATATTCAACTTTGTTTTTCATATTAGTTTAATGGTTAAAGACTTTCATTTCCATATGGTTAATGAATGGTAATTATGATTGTTTCTATTTTGAACTACAGTGCAAAATCTTATCTTGTGCAAACAAAAATACAAAAGTGTACTAAAAAGCCAAGCATAGAGTGAAAAATTATTTCTTTCAGGCTACAGCCAAGTCTTTTCTGAAGTAGTTCTGCTTATTGATGAGGATTAGAAACTGCGGGGGTGGAAGATTGAATACTGAAGGTTGAACATATGTTTACAGATTTACATATGTACAATATTATCAGAGTTATGCGTGAGTATAAGCACCAGCCATCTGTTGACTCGGGACAAAGCTCGGGACAGAGCAGGACAGTCTTTCACACAACGTATCCAATATTTAAGAGAAAGAAAGTTTGCTACAAAACAAGTGTAAACTGGAGAAAACCTAAAAATACAGGGAGTGTGTGTTTTTGGCAGCACAAAGAGTAAATTATATTCTACAATCTAGGCTTGATTTATGACTGACAGCTGGAGTCTCTGGTGTCTGTAAGCCACTGAATGGTGCTGCAAGGAGCCAATATGAGAGGGAGTCAGTGTTAGCCAGCACGTAGAAGTAAAATGAAAACGAAGAAGACTGTGTTGGAGAATTCTACGAGCTTCAGTGGAACAAAACGGATTCCTTTGTTTGTTTGTTTGTTTGTTTTTGTTCTGTCCAAAATACTACTGCTGGTTTATTTGGCTCATTGTGAGTTTCTGGAGTTCAACTATTTATACGATCTTTAGGACCTTCGGAGGTCACCAAGTCAAAATGTGCATTGCGTAGTGGTCTTTAGGCCCCATCACACTGCATGATGACCCTGACCCGTGATGTCACGAGCGCCACAGTATGGCAGCACTGACAGGAGCTCCACTTCGACTCGATCTTTATTTGTTCCTGTTATTCTTGTTTAAAAAAAGTATGCGCCTACACTGTACGCCCACGCTACGAGTATGACAGCAACACACTTTTGGAGTTTCCTGTGTTGCTGCCTTGCCATCCTGCCATCATGGTTCAGTTGCTGGCCCACTTCCAGCTTCGGGCTCCGGCCTGTCATAGCAGCCGTCTCCATAATCCTCCACCTGCCTGCATGGACCTAACTCTACGGACCCGTTTGGTACCGCGGGGAAACCCTGTCTGCCGGATCTAGTTCTGGAGGGCAGTCTGGGAGGGCAGCTGCTGCGGTCATTATTACCATCAAGCTGCTGACTGGACCTGCTAACAAGACCTGCTAAAGATGCTAACAAGACCACACCGCTAATAGAACAGAACCATGCTGCTGAAAGAACCTCACCGCTAACCCAACCACACTGAAGTTGCTTGTGTTTTTCAATTTTGGTGCCTTGATTTTGTATTTTTTTGCTGCATGCTTTGGCATTTCCTATTGTTGTTGTTTTGGGGGGGCTAGTCGAGACAGTTCTTCTCATCCTCAACATGTCAGCATTGTTGACCATGTGCTGGTTTTGCATGTGACAAAACAAACCTGAACCTGAATCTTCTTCACAACCTATCAGAACACGGCTGGATCACAGAAAATTTGGAAAACTTCCTTCAAGGTAAAAACAACCCTGACATTGACATACCGTAAAAACCGGTGTATAATACACGTTTTTTTTGCTCATTTGAATGTCTTGCGTATTAAACACCGGTGCGTATTTTACAACGGCAAATACGGTACTCTTAAAACTCACTACTGTAATTTCCAGAGTGAGCTATTATCTTTAAAAAGAAAATAATATGTACATATATAGCCCACACTTGTCTATAAGCCTCGGGTGTCCACATTGTAACAAGAGATATTTACACAGAAAGACTTTTAAAACTTTTAATTAAATGCATACTGGACAGAGCCTGTAACATGGCTGGTAAAAAAAAAAATAATAATAATACAGACGCCTACCAGTATGTCATTGATCGCTATCTTCTATCTTCCTCCTGTGCACTAAAACTTCTAAAGTTGTCTTCTTCAGTGTCAGAATAGAAGAGCCTCAGAAGAACTTCATCACACATGTCTTCTGTCTCTCTTCTGTTGATGCTCTCAACGTCACTTCAGTCTCAAGGCAAATTTGTCATTGAGCTTGTGTTGTCCTCTTCATCATGCAGCAGTCCAGCCTTTCGAAACTCGTTGATGATAGAAGATTTTTTACACTGCTCGCTGTCAGGATCTACTGGCAGACTTGAGCAAAAGTTGCTCTTCACATACGGCCAGTTTTGTTAAACGATTTCTCGCCGCCAGTCATCCAAGCCTCCCACTGAACTCAGAGTGCCACATTAATACGTGAAATTAAGTTACCGGTATATGGTTTTATATATTTTTTTCTTTTGGTATTTTAAATGTAAAATGAATAAATAAAAATAAATAAAAAAATACACAATTCACTTATTTCGAGTGGCTGCAAATACTTTGTTGTGCCCCCAGGGATCACGTGTTTGACGTGATCACGAGACGTGTTTTGGTCAGCTATGCAAGCACCCGGGTGTGACTAGGCTAAATGTGTATGCGACATGAAGCTCGTTAGCCCATAAATATCCATAAATTAGCCTCATCATTTTGTAAGCCACAGTGTTCGAAGCGTGTGAAAGAAGTAGCGGCTTATAGTCTGGAAATTACAGTAAATAAGTTTTCTCTTCTAATTTCCATGTCTCCAAGACACTGTCTAAGCAACATTTGCCCACTCATGTCCAACTGTTTTGGATTTTGTCAAGATGCAAGTAAAGATTACAACAGGCTGGTACAACACTTCCACCATGGTTTTGATGTCTGTGTTAGTTTGTTTTCACTGCCTTGACTATAACTAGACACAAGGTCAGCATAACTGGTCCCGTTTCAGATTCTTGATGACCAAGCCAATCCAGTTAACCCAGTATATGCAGCCATCTAGATGATAAACTACTATGACATCACTATGGAAGGTTTATGCATGCTCAAAACCATGGTGGACCTATTACGCTCCGGCATGCAAACACAGAGTCCACTGTGTTCTTAAAATGACCCTGAAGACCTCACCAAGATCTAGCAAAGACCATCATTCAAGCTGATATTTTACATTGTAGAAGGTCATCATCCTGTATGAAGAGGGCTTTAGGGGAACATAAATCAGGGCTTAACCATAATGCAAGACTGCTCAAACCTAAATCTACTGGTCATTTTCCTCAGTACGTAAAAAAAAAAATTCCTTGATAGAAACAAAAATGTTCAGAAATCTGCAGTTCTTTACACAAAGGTGTAGACAAACTGAAGTCCTTGGTGTTAGTACATATTTAGTCTCCAAACGCTCACTTCAAATGAGCTGTGGCAGGAGTTGAGGAGTTGAGAGCACATTGTTCTGACATAATTACAGACCCGTTGAGTTTTATCTTCTACTGCAGAAGAGCAGCTGAGCCCAGCTCTTAATTAGCATGATATAGATGGAAGAGTGATTTATGACATTTTTTGGTTTACAGATGCACAAGAGGGATCTGAAGGCTTCTGTTCTGATATGTACTTGTTTTAAGTCTAAAGACACAAACGGTCTCTGCACTCCTCCACAGAGAAATCCCATAAAAAAATAAACTGAAATCAGATTATTTTTACATCAAAGTTAAGAAACAAAGTATTGAGAAATGCAAGAATGGTTTAAAGTTACTGTGAGCCTTTTTTCACTGAGCGTTTCAAGCAATAACTTGGTTGAAACGTGGTTGGTCCAGACTGGACTATTATCTGGGTGTCCAAATTCCTCTTTAAAAAGTCTTCAGTTGATCCAAAATGTTGCTGCCAGAGTCTTAACTGGAGTTAGTGGGAGAGATCATATCTCTCCAGTTTTAGTTTCTCTCCATTGGCTCCCTGTCAACTCCAGAGTTGAATTCAAAATCTTACTTCTAACCTACAAAGCTCTCAACAACCTAGCTCCATCTTATATTACAGATCTTATTGTTCCATATTTTCCTAACAGAGCACTTCGCTCTCAGACTGCAGGCTATCTTGCGATTTCTAGAATTTCCAAAAGCAGAATGGGAGGAAAATCTTTCAGTTATGGTCGCTTGTCCTGAGCCTGGTTCTGCTAAAGGATTATTCCTCATGAGGGAGTTTTTCTTTCCACTGTCACCTTCATGCTTGCTCACGATGAGAGTTCTGTGGTGGAGTTAAATTCAAAACATTCTGCTCCTCAGATAAATAACATTAAATTATTATTTTTATATATGAATGTTTCTGTTCATTGCCCTGAGATGGCTTCTGTTGTGACTTGGTGCTATAGAAATAAACTGAATTGAATTGAAGAGTTATGCTATTCTGTGGTTAAAGAGGTTTTCTAATGAGTAAAAGTGTTAGTCATCAAAGGTGAAGAGGCGAGCTTTGCTAAGTTTTCTTATAAACAATACTTATAGAGAGTAAATGAAGCCTGTCAAATGTCACCGCAAACACTGCTGCGTAAACTCGTCCAGTTTCAGAACATGAAACCTTTCCAGGCAGCCTTTGCATGATGGAAATCTGCTTTAAACCTCCAGCAGAACCATTTCATCTCTGCTTCAACCATCAGCATGGTGCTAGCAATTAAAAAGAGGGTATGGAGCATATGTCATAAGATAAGATAAGATATAACTTTATTGATCCCACAGGAAATTGTTGTCAATTGTCAGTTGTTGGGAATGTCATAAGGAGGGTATCCCATGAATACAAGCAGAGTTTGACTGGGCATTTAAAAGTTGAATTTATGCATTTGATGTCTATTAGAGGAAGACTTTTAGGTTTCTTTTAAGTGCTCCACATATATTGTACATTTCTTTTCTCTTTTTTTGACCTTTATTTTAAAAACTGATGTTCCATGAGAATCAACACCCTTTAACATTCTGCCTTCCTGTAAATGATGAATGATCTGTGATGTGTTATGAATGATCTGTGATGTGAATTATTTGTTTTTTATTACTTTATTTTATTTGTTTTTTATGGATTTTTATGTGTATTTTTATGGACCTTTTTTGTGTCTGAAATAAAATTTGATTGATTGATTGATTGATTGATTGATTGTTAGTGTTGAATTGAAGCCAATGGATAATGAACATAAACAGGTGTTTATATAAAGTAAACTTAATATGTAAAAAAACAAATCAAATTCAGGAGTGTCCCGAAGCAAAGATAAAAAATAAAAATAAAGTTTCTCTTGAACATCGTGGCCTCTATTACCAGTAGTCTGAAACCACATAAGTTATTTTCTTTGAGTCGTCGGGAACAAGGTGCCTGGAACAAACAGATAAGCAACATGACAAGAGTTTCTAATCTGTTTTAACTAATTAGGAGTTTGTTAACTAAAACACAGATGTGCTCATACTATTTTGGGTCAGCTGTTTCTGACACTGTCCAGGGTGTTCTCTGCCGCTTGCACAGTGACTGCTGGATATTGGTGCCAGTGATGCTTGCGACCCAGAAAGGAACAAGCAGGTAAAAGATAACAGATGATGTTCTAAAGAATTTGATCCTGTGTTTTTGCTCCAACAGTAGTTCATAATGAGTACTAGCTCAGAAATCGCCAAGCTCTCCAAACACCACCACCA
>JBBPBX010064676.1:0-12703 GCA_038048925.1 Garcialebias charrua | reverse complement strand
TGAAGGGCAAAAAGAGATTGATGAATGGGCGTCAGTGGCTTATGTACCCAGAGGGCGGGGCCTCTGGCACGACGCTGACGCCCCTGCCGTAAAGGCGTGAATGTATTCCTTCAGGTAATCACGCGGGAAGGCGCAATTCCCATAGCATATGTTGCACCGAGAGACATGACTGAAAGGGAACATGAACATGAGTCTGTGTGAGCAGATGAGGTCAAATGAGAAATGAGGTCTTAGGTTCCCAAGTGTAGATGAGGCATGATCCAGAAGGAGTGAGTAATGTTGGAGAGGAACGAGTTGAAGGTGCTCAGTAGTATTGGTCCAGAAGGATGTTTGGCGATTGCAGGAACAGAAAGATGACAAGACGAGGTCATAAGGAGCGAGGAGGTGTCAGGAAACACGGAGGAGCAGGACTTGTAGCATACATGATAATATAAAGGTTAGTTAATTTTTCCACATGGAAGGATTTTTGACTGTTGGTAGCATAAAACTAAAATCAAATAAACTGAATTAAAATTGACTGTCACTTATCAAGGTATTTACCAAGGTATCTTAATGTTGCAGCGTCGGACGACTGCTGGGAATTTATAAACACAGCAGAGCAGTCTACAGGATCATGTGCAGGTGTGAAAGAGTGGGTGATTGAAATGATTAGCAGCTGTGGGGGAAGTGATTATGACTGGAAACCTAAGAATCCCACAGGAAGACCTCAGGATGACACCAACAACCAGGGCCCAAGAAGACAGAGGAATGATTAAAACAACCTAAGACACAGGTTAACAGGGCTGTCCCAGAGTTCCCAAATGGCTTCATTGTTCCAGTATGGATCTACTGGCCCACAGGAGCTTCAAAGCAGTGAAAGTCATTAACACTAGATGTGGAACAGGTGTGAAAGCTTGGCTCCGCTCTGCCACTCAGGAGCAGGAATGATCAGGGTTAGCAGCAAACAAATAGAGTCTCCACACTTTTTCTTTCAAATCAATAAGATGATTTGTAGGATTAAGTTACAATAATGGGACTGAGCTAATAGTGCTGAATCACTGCAGATCTTTCCCCTTTTACTTATGAAAGAAGCAGATTGCTACAAAAGGTTATTCACAAATTTAAAACATAATTCTATTTTAACCTTTTGATTCAAAGCTAATGAGGCTTATTTTTAAATGATGAATAAGATGATTCTTCATATAGTTTCTTAGAAAAATATATAAAAAGGACAGCTCCATCTGCTTGCTTCCTTTGTTAACAACTTGCAATTACAGGTACATTGTATGTGAAAGGTTGTTTTTTACAGAGCCCTGAGATAACCTTTGTTGTGAATTGATGCAAAAATAAAAAAATAAATTGAAGTGGATTACAATTCTGCTCTCTGCTGAGTTCCACTGGGAATTTGTTCACAATCTCATGTGTTTATTTTCCAGGGAAGTTCCTCCTTCACGTCTCCTCTCCAAATAGAGTGGAGACGTAATAGATGTGTTTTACACTGGCTGATTAGTAAGGGAAAGATTCAATCACTGCAGCACTTTGGTTGATCAGGTGTTTAAGGGCCCAGAGTGGGTCAAATGAGTGTGGAGGCAAATGTGGGAACTTCATCTTTTCCACCCAATTTTTGATGGTATGTACAGCAAAGGGATTTGATCTGATCACAGTTCACCTCTTCAGCCTCTGCAACACTACTCCCCCCTGTGTTTTAATATTAATATTAAATTATATTTGTTTCTGCCCTGATAATTCAGTTAGCCAATGTGAAAAATGGCCTTAGAAACTGGAGCCGTTAAAGACACATGGACTCTGTTAATTTTATCATTAACATTTATTTACTCGGGTGTAACTAAAAGTGCAAAAACACAAAGATCAGTTTGATTAAATATAATACACTATCAAAGTACAAATACAAGCTTGTCCATTTTTAGTTATATGCTCATATTTTGTCCCATTTTAGCCTCCAAACATGAGTGGCCTGATTGTTTTCCACCCGCAGCCTAATCTGTGTGAGCCTCACTGACTCATCCGGAGATAATCAGAGTTCGGAAATTCACCTCATCTGTGAGCCAAGAAAACTGTTTAATGAAGCATTACAAGCGTTTGCTGTTCCAAGAACATTTTAATCCAAAAGAAGACGGAAATTCAGATTGTATAACCAGGTTTCTTTTGAATAACAAAGTTAAAGGGAAAGGTTTTGAATTAGTAAAAATAAAATAAAAACTACCGGTAACTTCCCTTCTGGTGATTTTTCTGTTTTAAATTTGAATAACACCTCCTCGAATCACCACCTTACCATGGTGGAGGAATTTGTGCGCTTGAATGATCCTTGGAGCTATGCTATCTGGGGCAATTATATTTGCCCCTGGTAGGGTTTTCCAAGGCAGATTGTACGTGGGTGACAGGCAAGCGAAAGAGCGATTCCAAAGACGGACAATACAGATGGACAATATATATCAAGGAACTCTATGTCCCTTGCCCGGCCATAATTTACTGGGTCCTCACCCTGGAGCCAGGCCTGGGAGAGGGGCTCGTCGGCCTAGTCGGGCTCAGCCCGAATGAGCAATATGGGTTTGCCTTCTTGTGGGCCTACCACCTGTAGGAGGGACCACAAAAGTCAAGTATATGATGCCATGAGCAGTAGCCGAAGGCGGAAGCCTTGGTGCTCTGATTGTGCTGGTGGGGAAGGTGCCTGAGCTTGTGCGTGAGGTTGAGAGTTACCAACTAGATATAGTTGGGGTCACCTAAATGCACAGCATGGGCTCTGGAACCAATCTCCTTGAGAGGGGCTGGACCTTATTCCACTCTGGAGTTGCCCATGGTGAGAGGTGCCGAGCTGGTGTGGGTCTACTCTTAGCCTCCCGTCTTGGTGCCTGTGTGTTAGAGTTTTCCTCGGTAGATGAGAGGGTGTCCATAAGTAAACTTGGCACTAGGATGCCTTAGGTCGTATCACTGATTGACTTTGTAGTCATGTCTTCTGATATGCGTCCGTTTGTTTTGGACACTTGGGTGAAGAGAGAAGCTGAGCTGTCAACTGATCACCACCTGGTAGTAAGTTTATTCAGATGGCAGGGAAAGATGCCGGACAGACTTGGTAGACCCAAACGTGCAGTGAGGGTTTGGTGGGAATGTCTGGCAGAAGAACCTGTCAGAAAGGTCTTAAACTCACACATCCGAAAGAGCTTTAACCGCATCTCAGCTTAGGCGGGAGACACTGAGTCCAAATGGGCCATGTTCCGCGACTCCTATTCATTCTTGTTAGCTGGTGGGACTCCAGAGGCAGCTGAGGAGTACTGAAGGGTCAAACGGTCTGCAGCTTTGGCTGTTGCTGAGGCAAAAACTCGGATGTGGGAGGAGTTCGGTGAGGCTTTGGATAAAGACTTTCAGTCGGCTCTGAGGAGATGCTTGCAAACCGTCAAGCGGACGAGGAGGGAAAAGCAGCTCTTTACTAACACTATGTTCAGTGAAGGTGGGGTCCTGTTGACCTCAGCCAGTGATGTCGTCGGGAGGTGGAAGAAATACTTCTCGGACCTTCACAAACCCACTGGCACGTCTTC
Source organism: Garcialebias charrua (assembly GCA_038048925.1). Taxonomy (NCBI): domain Eukaryota; kingdom Metazoa; phylum Chordata; class Actinopteri; order Cyprinodontiformes; family Rivulidae; genus Garcialebias; species Garcialebias charrua. Next base: position 9,170 of record JBBPBX010064676.1, on the reverse strand, counting down.
CATGGAGAAAGCAGAGTTTGCGGTCTTCAGGGTTGGTCTGTCCATAACCATGGCTGAGGTCACTGAAGTAGTTAAAAAGTTGCACAGTGGCAGGTCTCCGAGGGTGGATGAGATCTGCTCTGATTTCCTTAAGGCTCTGGATGTTGTGGGGCTGTCTTGGATGGCATACCTTTATAACATTGCATGGTTCCCTTCTTCAAAAAGGAGAATCAGAGGGTGTGCTCCAATTAAAGGGGCATCAATCTCCTTAGCCTCTCTGGTAAGGTTTATTCAGGGGTACTGGAGAAGTGATTCCAATCATTGGTTGAACCTCAGATCCAGGAGGAACAATGTGTGTTCTGTCCTGGCCAGGGAACATTGGGCCAGCTCTTTACCCTCACTAGGGTCCTTGAGTGGTCATGGGAGTTTGCCCATCCAGTCTACTAGGGGTGTAACGATACACAAAACTCTCGAGACGAAACTAGACAAATTACAGAGTTCGCGAGAATGAGACGAGATTTTAATATTAGTTCAAGAAAACTTCAAAGATCGGTTTTATGCTGCAAAAAGGTTTTTATTCTGTTTTAACATGTATTACAAACTCAACTGATGTCTTCATTTTACTGATTGAATCTCCTTAGACCTTAGAACGTTCAACTTTGTTTAAAAAAAATAGATATTCACGCAGGACTTTCCAAAAATTGAACATAAATATCCGCATCAGCACTGAATCTGCAGCCGTCACTCACCAGTGTTGCCAGATTGGGCGGTTCACCGCAATTTTCCTTCTGACTTTTGCGGGTAAAGAGTGCTTTGGGTGGGTGGGACTCTATCTGGCAACACCGGTCACACCGGTGTTTACACAAGTGTGTCTTTACATTCGGGGCAGCGTCGGCAGCGCCGGGACCCTCCATCAATGTAGAGGCGTCTGCGGCACCGGGACCCTCCATCAGTAGTTGGGGCGTCTTCTATAGCAACTTCATCCGGCGAAGCCATGCTGTCCGTGACGCTGACTTGCTAGGGGCTGCTAGCATTAGCGACTCGCGAGACAACGTTACCTCTCAACGAGAGATATCGCGGGAGTTTAATATCGCAAGATCTCGTACAACGAGATCTCGTTACACCCCTACAGTCTACATGTGTTTTGTATACTTGGAAAAGGCATTTGACTGTGTTGCTATAGGCTGTTCGATCCCTACACAAGAAGTGCAAGTTTGGTTTGCATTAACGGTAGCAAGTTGGACCCCTTCAGGGTGAAAGCTGCACTCCGGCAGGGCTGCCCATTGTCACAGATTCTGTTCATAACTTTTACGGACAGAATTTCTCAGTGCAGCCAGGGGGTGGAGGGATTCCAGTTCAAGATTCTCAGGATTCCATCCCTTCTCTTTGCAGATGATGTGATCCTGTTGGTGTCATCATGCCGTGATCTTCAGTTCTCACTGGAGTGGTTTGCAGTCAAATGTGAAGCGGCTGGGATGAGAATCAGCACCTCCAAATCTGAGGCCATGGTCCTGAATCGGATTGCTCTCTTCAGGTTGAGGGTGAGGTTCTGCCTCGAGTGGAGGAGTTCAACGTATCTTGGGGTTTGTTCATGTGTAAGGGAAGAATGGAGCATGAGATTGACAGATGGATTGGTGAAGCATCTGCAGTATAGCAGACTCTGTATCAGTCCGTTGTGGTGAGGGAGCTGAGCTGTAAGGCAAAGCTCTCGGTTTACTGGTTGGTCTACGTTCCTACTCTCACCTATGGTCACAAGCTCTGGGTAGTGACCGAAAAAATGAGATTGCAGATACAAGAGGTTGAAATCAGTTTCCTTCGCAGGTTAGTTGGACTCTCCCTTAGAGATCGGGTGAGAAGTTTGGTTTTCTGAGAGAGACTTGTAGTAGAACTGCTGCTCCACCACATTGAGAGGAGCCAGTTGAGGTGGTTCAGGCATCTGGTAAGGATTCTCTCTGGGTGCCTCTCTAGGGAGGTGCTTCGGGCATGTCCGACTCTGAGGAGACCCCGGGGAAGACCCAGGACACACTGGAGAGACTATTGGGCTTTTTCCACAGCTCCTCTTCAGCCCTGTTCAGCTGGGTTCAACTTGACTCATTTTGGTACATGTTGTGTTTCCATAACCGCTTTCAGTACCAGTTCCAGTGGGCGGGGTTCAAATTAATGTCACACACATATGGGCAACTGGGCAAGTGCCCAGGGGCCCACGATCTCTAAGGGGCCCAGGGCAGTGACAGCACAAGCAAAATATCTGGTTGTCTTGGAGCCTTGCGCCACACACACAGACCTCTGTGCTTCCGCAGCATTTGGGCCGCCCCGCCTCCTCCCAGTGCCGTGCAGCTCTCAAGTTTGTTTGTTTTTTAAGTCGAATCCTGAATGGCGCAACCTGTCAATCAACCCAGAAGACGACTGCACAGATATACAGACAAGATAGATCTACAGAGAGATTTCCAACACAGCTGCTTGCAGACAGGCCCCCTCCCTCTCAGTTTTCAAATCCCGTTTTAAGACCCATTACTATTCTGTTGCTTTCAACACCAGCTGATCTGTGTTTGGTCATTTTATTTATTATCTGCAATGTTTTTATGTCTATTTTTTGTACTTCATTGTGTGTGTTGCATGTTGTTTGTTTCTTTCTGCAGCACTTTGGTTGGCCTTGTCACTGTTTTAAGTGCTCTATAAATAAAATGGTATGGCATGGGATGGTATATAATGAATGTTCATATATCTTGTCCCGAAGGGAAACGCTCCTTATCTGCTGACAAGCTCATCAGTTTTTTTCCTTGAGAAACTTATTGTTTTAATTAAAACAATATGTTTGTATCTGTTGTGAGATGATTTTAGCAGTTTTTTTAATCATAGTATGACTTAAAATCGTTCATAAAACAGGAAGAGGGCTTATTATCCCCTCTCTTACAAGTGAATGTGGTGCTTTGTTAGAAGTACGACTACAGTATTTATGGCATCAGAGAAAGCTGAGCTTCAGTTATCCACATAAAGTAAAATGGCATCAGCATCAAAAGAAGAAATGTTAAGTTTTAGAATAATCCAGTTTATGATGTCTGACCAAAGACTTTGTATTGACATGAAAAAAAAATTGCTCGAGGGATTCATCTTCTGATTTACAAAAGACACACAAATCCACATCAAATTTGAATCTTTCAAAAAACATGGCTAAAGGATATATCTTATTTATTATTTTCAAATGATTCTCCTTCACTTTGGGAGGTTTATAGCCTGGTTAAAACCAGACCCTTGTCCTTCACTTCGCTTAGTGAAGGGAAATGAGAATTGAGCGGAGCTGTGCAGGAATGGCGAGGGCCAGGCTAGGAGATTTAGGTCATTTGACAAATTTAGAATGAGCAGAAGTCATACTGGTTTTATGATTTATATTGGGAGGTTTCTTGAAGAAATCTTTGTTATAATCAGTAAATCCATTTGTCGCAAACATTAATTGATCAACTTGTTGCATTTGAAGTCAACTGTTACAATCATTTAATTTTAATGTGGGCATCAAATTGTCACTTTTGAATATATAATATTTTTAATTAATTGAATCAGCTGTTGGTCAGGCTACGTCTCGTGCCATTAACTCTGAAATAGTTATTGAATCAAATGTTTACTTGCATAGGTAAAACTAGATGTTAAACAACTGTTAAAATACACCAGATTGTAGAAATTGGCATCTATTTTTTTCAAAAATTTAAACTTTTAATGATTTAGTTCACCATCAAATCTCTGATGGACCAGATTCTACAAAAACATCTATATCTAAAATGTTGTACCTTTTTTTTTCATTTAATGTATTTGCACTCATTGTATCTACTTTTATTGTTCAATTTAAATATGCAGCTTTGTTTTTTGTTCACATATATTGATTTTTTTATATTTGCTTTAAAGTTTAAGTCTTGTTTTGTGTTTTGTACATTTGTGGGTTTGAATAAAGGTGGACTAAAGGCTGTATCTCCTTTAATTTCATTGGTAATTTTGTTTTACCATGTTGATTTTATTGTCTAAGGATTTTATTTTGAATCATTTGCATACGTCCCATGAAGGCGGACGTATTATGGTATGGTCTCTGTCCGTTCATACATCCGAGCGTTCGTATGTACATCTGTAAACTTTGTCTTGCCCCGCCCATAACTTCAGATCTGTTCAAAATATTTAACCAAACTTGATAGACATGACATGGAGTGTCACATATACTTTTCATCACCCTAACATCAAGGCCAAGGTCACAGATCAAGGTCAAAGGCTATACAAGGTATTTGCTTGTCCAGACCATATTTCTGATCCACTCAAGAAAATTTAATGAAACTTGACACACAACTGTACCACCACTATACAGAGTGTTGCTTAAAGGTGCTATGTGTAACTTTCTGTAGAGCGCAGAACTTAGAAATATTTTCAACAGGCAAAGCATTCTGATCCCTCCTCCTCAGAGCCATATATGGCTCTGCTCCCCTTGCTCTGCTGAAATTCAAATTCAAGCTCTGTTTTTATTGGCTGATTCAAATTCAAGCTCTGTTTTTATTGGCTGGTTACAAACTCTGTTTTTATTGGCTGGTTAACGGCGGGTCACTCTGTGTTTTTAGTGTTTTTATAAATGCTGATAGAGAAGCAAGGGGACTATAGTTTTTTTCAGAGATTACTTTGTCTAACATCAGTCTGTCAGTAGATAGTGACAGAGTGAAGAAATATGTTAAAAATATATTGTTAGAAAAGTTACAGACTGCGCTACAAAGTTACATAGTGCAGCTTTAAGCATTTTATCACCCCAGCTCTAATGTCAAGGTCACAAATTAAGTCCAAAATTTATATGAGGCCTTTGCTTGTCCGGGCCATTGTTACAGATGGTATACTATACCGTAGTACTGTATTATAGTATAGATATTATACTAGTATAATAGTTTATTGGTGGGCAGATAATGTGCCATATGTGCTACTCTTGGTAATTTTGTAATTAAATTGAAGGTTCAAAAACGGTTTGAAGGTTCTTTCTGTATTGAACGTTTTTTTAGTTTTATTTTATCATGTCCCGGATGACTGAGAATCTTCATCAACATAAATCGAAGGTTCTGATAAGGGAAAATGTAATCTATTTAGAGATAAAAGCACAGCGCAGTGTTAAAACTACTGTATAAAGTACTGTTTGTTTTCTCATCACCACAACCGAACATAAGTTTAAGTAAAAATACTTAAACGTAAGTTCACATTCCCACTTTTACCATCGATAATAATAAACCTCAACACTTTTGCATGACTCTGCTTGTTGAGTTTGTCATGAACATCGTCTGAATTTGTTACATGAAAACACTAAGGCTAGGTGAAAACGATGGTTTGTCATTGGTGCTGGGGCTCCTGAAAGTCTCAGTCCTCTGGAAGTTGAGTAAACGTTTGGACTGAGTAGATGTGAAGATCAGGCAGACTGATACGTTCAGCAGCCTCAGCACCATCTGTATCTACAGATTGGACTCGGCTCACTTATGTTCACAGTGTGACACAGAGGCTGCTCTACTGGGAAAACAGCAACGAACTTAACAAACAGTATGCCGACTCTCCCCTGTCGCTGAGGGGTTTACAGTGAACATTTATAGTTTTACAGATGAGACTGGCACTGAACAGGGAATGCACAAAAACCTTAATGTTTTTGCTGCAAGATATTTAAGTGGATTGGAGTTACTATCATGATTTTAGTTAAGGCTAACCCCAAGTTAGCAGACTGAGAAGAAGACAGAGCCAGGCATACAAAAGGTAGGTGATTTTCAGTGGTGGGCGTATGAACGCTAGGTAGCGCTAAAGCGCTAATCCGCTTACAGTGGACCTAAACTTTTTGTCAGCGTTTTTGTGAATTGACTAACTTTTATAATTCATAAGCGGATTTGTGCTATTTTTATTTAAAATGCAGTACCGCTAATAACTAATTATCTATCAGTAAAAACCAATAAACTTATTTACAAGCTCTTATGCTGCTTGTTTTACCTTTTTCCCCACCGTAAACAGCAGAGAGGAGGAAGGGTGTGAGGGTGAGGGGGGCAGAGCTGAGAACAGACTCGGCTCTACCATGTAGGTAAATGCCTGGGGGTCCCATTTCAGCAGTGGCCCCGGCCCCGCCTCGCCCCGTGCAGTCACCTACATCACTAACATTGATCCTGCTTGTTAATGTACATTTAACATAAAAATAATTATAGTTACGATGAAAACGATCATTAAATACGCAATTAAAAAAAACGGTCGATTTCTTTATCCCCCTACTAAAAATGGACTATTCCATCTTGACATCTTCCGGGTCAGTCGTGAACTCGAGGGCTAGTTCTGTGGCTAGCTGGTTGTGCTGGGTACTTGGATAAATCCGCAGACAACCCCGCTGTTTCAAGCCAAATTAACGTGGCCGGAGGAGTTTATTGAGGGTTTTGTGTCGACCATTTGACGGTGAGTCGTTATTTTTATGTATTTTAGTTACTTTTCATTAAATCTGTTGACTACCTATAGACGCTAACGCTGTGTCTGCCGGTAGTGCTGGGTTACTAATGGATAAATCCGTAGAGAACCCCGCTGTTTCAAGCCAAATTAACGTGGCCGGATGATTTTATTGTGCGTTTTGTGTCGACCATTCGACGGCGAGTCGTTAGTTTCATGTATTTGGGTTACTATGTATAAATGCGGTGGCGACACACCCGTGTATTTGAGATTTAAACGTGGTTTTAGGGATTAAAAGATCATTCTATTTTTTGTTAATTTCGTGGCCGAATAGAATATATGTACGTAAAGTATTAAATAAATCCTTTGATTTTTGTAATTTCATCCTGTAGGGATACAGCACTCTCATGTCCGTATGGGATATGGGCCTCTCCACATCTCTCTGAAACTCTCAGTGTTACACCTTCTTGAAACTCTCAAGGAGTTTCTCAAGGACAAGTGGACTCTATATTGGTTAACAATTATTATGAATTAATGGACACTAATTAATCAGATTGAACTTTCTCTTTAATGTGTGTTAATTCAGAATTGATCTACAGTATATTTTTGTCATTTTTAATGATGATCTGTTACTTGCATGACTGTGACCTTCTGCTGGTTTTATTTCTGCAAAAGCAAGCGAGACTCTGTCGCTAAGGCAGAAGTCAGGGTAAGAGCTGTTCTCTTGCAGCTTCTTTTGTGTTGTCTATGAAGTTAGACATAATATTCTCTGTGCTCACAAGCAGGCCACCTGGCTGTTTATGTAAACAGTTTTCCTGTTGTCCGTCAAGAGACTTTCTGCCTATGGAATTAAACTTCCATCTTTTATTTTGTTAAACCAGCCTGTAGCCGTTGAGGAGGTGGGGAGACCCCACCTCCCCTATAAATGGGCACTTCCTGCATTGTCCTTTAGTTTTTGGAAGAGAACTAACTGCCAACTGGTTTCTCTCCCTGGAGAAAGCTGGAGACGCCCGGTCATTGTGCCAACTCGACCCACGTCTTCAGCAAAGGTTCAAACAGCACGTCAGCTGTGAACCTCTTCGAGTGTCAGAGCTCCAAGAGGTGACACTCTTTCTGAAGTTATCTTGAACAAAACCAGAACCAGGCATCACTCTGGGAGGCCGACGCAGACGGTCTCGAGACCGTGGCAAGATGAAAGTGGTCGCCTGTAAAACGCAGCAGCATGCACGTCTGGCTTGACTAATTTACCGGAGTTGAGACAGGATCATCTTCACGAAGGTAAAAGTGTTTCATCACGGGACGGACGTCCAGCCGAAACCGAGCAGAGGGTGCTATCTCTGGTTAACATCTCAAGATAAGATTCAACCATTTCATTTCAATCTTTTATCTTTCCTCCTTAAACTCCTCCTTATGTTTGTTTTCATCATGGTAAACTTTAAGTAATGTGCCAACAGAAAGGTCCAACTGTCTGTTTGTTTTAATTTGAATTCTTGTCAACGTAGTTATTAAATCAGAGCTAATATCGATACAAATGTTTAATGTAATTTTTGTGATAGTTTCAATAAAAGGTCTATTTTCTGGTAGACCAATATAAATTGAAGTTTCCTGTGAAGTTACATTTCTGGCTAATCACATCGTTAGATTTATTGATTTATTCTGAAAAAGTTGAGACCCCGTGAATTGGTGGCAAGTTTGTGCAGATTAAAGTCTGTTCAGACTTGCGCATCTAAAGATATAGGTAAGTCAGTAAACTGACCAGAAAGTCCTATATATCTACAATAATGGTGGCTCAGTAAGTGTTTAAATACCTTACCCCACCTTATTCCTTACATTTCATCCTTTTAGGATCATTTTTGTTACTTTTCAGTTGGCAGTGTAGTGCAAATATTGATAACGCTGCCGGCTATATATAAATATATATATATATATATATATATATATATATATATATATATATATATATATATATATATATATATATATAATATAGAAATATATAAATAGCGGATTAGATTAGCTTCCCCTAATTTTCATAAGACATTTGTGCTTTTGAAATTGTGGACCTAAAAAAAATTAATAAGCGTTTTAGAAATTGTGGAACTAATTTTTTAATTAGCGGTGCCCACCACTGGTGATTTTATTTAGAGATGCAGCAGTTCAGGGCTGGAAGGGAAAGGGACAAAGTGAGTGTCTTGTATTGATTTAGATTTTAAAGTAAAGGTTGAGTCTTAGAAGACAATCATTTCTCATTGATATTGTGTTTTGTAGATGAAGCCAGAGAGAGGGGAGAGACGAGGTCCTAGGTTTCTGCAGGCGAGATGAGGATCCAGAGGAGGTTTTTGGAGGAGAAAGGAGCAGTTTGTTCCAGATTGAGCGTTGTTGGTTCATGTACTTGTTTGGTTGTTTGAAGGGACATGATCTGGGTGCAGCGGAGCCACAAGGAGCAAGGAGGTCTTGGGAGACTCGAAGAAGTGGGACTTAGAAGTCGCTGAAGAAAATCACAAGAGGTTAGTGAGACACTGTTTGGAAACAGATTAATTTGGTGGTCCATTAATTACCAGTAGGTGGATAATGTCCCAGCACAGGGAAAACGTCTGGCAGGAGCTTATGTACTCAGCAGAGCGGTCCGTCCCAATCAGGAGCAGGTTTGGGGTGGTAGCAGATTGTCGATGAGTTGCAGCTTTGGAGAGAGTGAATGTGGCTGGAAACCTAGGAAACCTCAGTTACACTGTGTGGAAGAAGAGGGATCCTGGTGAGTGGAGGGACCAATTTTA